>JARHVA010000096.1:8100000-8140000 GCA_037957365.1 Torreya grandis
CGGATACTAGGCCTAAATAAGGTACCCATATACAAACCAATCAAAATATATGAAAAATAAAGGAAGGAAGGACTTCATGGGAAATCCCCCCAAGGACAACTTCCTTCACCCCAAGCATCGCTCGCAACTGAAGATAACGAGGAGAAGCCAAAGGTTTAGTGAAGATGTCAGCAATCTGCTCAGCTGTAGGCACAAACTCCAATGAAAGAACTCTATCCTAAATAAGATGTCAAATGAAGTGCATGTAAATCTCAATGTGTTTTGTCCACTAATGCTCAATAGAATTGCATGAAATAGCAATCGCACTTTGGTTGTCACACCAAAGAGTATTAGGACCCTGATGTGTGAAGCCAAACTCTCCAAGTAACTGTCAAAGCCAAAGTGTCTCCTAACTAGCTTTGACAACACTTCGATACTCAACCTCAATAGAGGACAATGTAATAGCAGTCTATGTTTTGCATGCCTAAGCAATTGGACCTGAACCAAGTGTGAAAGCAAATCCACAAGTAGACTTGCGAGTGTCAACATCACCAGCCCAATCAGAGTCAGTGTATCCAACAAGCTATGTAGAACAGAGAGACAAGGTGAGTGGTGTCTTGAATACCAAAGTGAGTGGTGTCTTGAATGTAGCACAAAATACACTTGGTTTCTTGCTAATGACTCTCATGAGGCTCATGTGAGAACAGAGAGACAAGGTTCATAGCAAATGTGATGTCAGGACGAGTATGAGTCAGGTATAAAAGAATACCTACAAGTTGCCTATACAAAGTGGAATCAACAAGAGGAGTCATACAAGTGGTAGACAACACAATACCTGACTGATATGGAGTGGGTGTAGGCTTACAATCATCCATGCTAAATTGATGAATAAGATCTGTCGCATACTTCTGTTGTTTAATAGAGATGCCCTCAGAAGACTCAAAAACTTGAAGACCAAGAAAATAATGTAGAAGTCCTAGATATTTCATATCAAACCTATCTGCCAACTTGTCCTTGATGTCATGTATCAAGGAATATGAACTGCTAGTGAGGATGAGATCATCAACATACAAAACCAAAATGACAAGCTCCTCACCTTGCTTTAGGTTGTATACATTGTGATCTGACTCACAATAAATAAAACCACAACTCAAAAGAAAACTATCAATCTTCTCGTACCAAGCTCTAGAAACTTGTTTGAGGCCATAAAGAGAATGACGAAGTCTACAAACTAATGATGAGTCCTACACAAATCCTAGAGGCTGATCCATATAGATCTCCTCATGGAGATCACTATACAAGAAAGCACTCTTCACATCCATCTAAAAATTTGACCAAGAATGTGAAGCAAGAAGAGAGAGTACAAGCCGAATAGAATCCATATTAGCTACAGGGGCAAAGGTCTCAGAGTAATCAACCCCTTCAACCTATGAAAACCCCTTAGCTACTAATCTACCTTTGTACTTATCTACTGATCCATCTGCAACATATTTGGTCCTATAGACTCATTTACATTTTATAAGTTTTCTTCCCTTAGGAAGAGGGACAAGATCCCAAGTATCATTCTTCATCGATGAAGAATACTTATCATACATAGCAACATCCCACTCGGGTATACCAATAGCCTCAGAAAACAACACTGGATCATCTGTACAAGATTTTCCCAAAAGAGCAACACCAAATGTCTGTGAGTGAGTGCAATGAGAATCAGATGGATCACCAACAAAAGAACCAGCTGCTTGTAGAGTGCTCTTTGCCCACTTGGGAAAAGGTGGTGAAGAAGATGGCTGTGGTGGCTGAACAAGTGCAACATCATCATCATCATCAATAATAGAAATCAAATCCTCACTATCCTCAGTAGAAGGAGGGGGAGAAGAAAAACTAGATGTACACTCTTGTGGAGTGGGTATCTCATCAACCTGAACATCTTGTTGAAACAACACATCATGTGTGACAGGATCAAAAAGATGGTAGAATTTTACATCTTCACAATAACCAACAAAAATGAGTGGTTGGATTTTCTTCTCCAATGCTTTACTTTTGTCATCAGGAATGAATACCCATGCTTAACTCCCAAAGATGCAAAAATCTGAAATATCAAGCTTGATCCCAGACCAAGCTTCTTCTGGTGTCATATTTTTCATAGCTTTGTGAGGCATACAGTTTTGAATGTAGTTTTCATAATTTAAAACTTTAGCCCAATATTGTGGACCCAAATTTTTAGAGTGAATCATACAATTAGCCATCTCTTTCAATGTTTGATTCTTCCTCTCTGTGACACCATTTTGTTGAGGAGTGTGTGGTATAGTGAATTGGTGTTGTATCCCATGCTCAATACAAAAATCATAGAAAGCATTACTGTCATATTCCCCCCATTATCAGTGTGTATCTTCTTAAGAGGAAGAGATGATTATTTTTCAACAAAGGCTTTGAAGACCTTAAAAGTCTCAAAAACTTCACTTTTCAACTTGAGAAAATATACCCAAGTTTTACGAGTGAAATCATCAATGAATGTGAGTGCATATTTATCCCCTAAAAAAGAACAAGTTGGAAAAGTCATCAAATCACTATGAACCAACCCTAAGGGTGCATTTTCACGTGTGGCCTTACCAACTGGAAATGGATCCTGGTGTTGTTTACCAACTAGACTACCAAGACACACCACATCAATACATGAGACCTTAGGAAGGCCTTTTACAAGATGTTTTGTACTCATTTGTTGCATATATTCAGAAATCAAATGTCATAATTTCTCATGCCACAATTTGCTAAGATTATTACCATGTGTTATAAGTGAAGAACCATAAGACATAAAAGACTCAAACTTATCAAAAGTATAGAGTCTTGTAGTATGGTCTGCTATACCTGTAGCAACTATCTCACTAGGATCATTACATTCTCTTATTACAACATTAGGTGAAGTAAAATCCATAGTTTTACCAGTACCAAAATTACATATTGGATAGACAGAGAGAAGATTAGAAGAGATTTGGGGTACAAGCAATACATTGTTAAAACATACATCCTGTTTATCAACAGTACTAGATCCCAAAACTTCAATATGTGAGGAGTTACCCATAACAATATGTGATGTACTACAATCTATAAGAGAAGACAATAGATCCTTAGAATGTGTGAGATGGTGAGAAGCACCTGAGTCAAAAATCCACTGATCATGACATGAAGATATAGCCCTAGCTGAAAGTGCTTTCCCTTTTCCTATAGGAGAAGTAGAAAGAGATGGAGATGAAATGGAAATTTTGTGTTGTCTTACCGCTGCTTTTAATGATTCCATATTCTTAAAACATCTACTTTCATCATGATTAGGACCGCCACAAAAATTACATGGACCAAATGTTTTCTTCTTTTGCTTAAAGGACTTTTTGGTCTTAGTAGATTTAGAATGATGAGGTGTTTGGGTGGTGGACTCTAGAGAGTTATTTGAAGGTGCTTGCTTTTGTTTAGACTTAGGTGAAGGTTTTCCTTTAGAAGAATTAGCAACTAGAACATGACTAGGACCAGGTAGAGCATCTAAGGCCATTAATTTTGTTTGCTCCCTAGTCAATTTTTCACAAAAAACTTCAAAGGAAGGCCATTTGAATTCATCACCTAATGTATCCATCATAGTATATAAAGCAAAGGAAAAAACACTATATGGTCCTTTCAACTTTGACAAAATCATGAAAATGCACTCCTGATCACTTTTATCCTTGTCACCAACTTTCAACTGTGACCTTATAAATTTGAATTTTGCCAAGAATTCATCTATTGAAGGGAAATCTGATGGAGAGAGAGTTCTCAATTCTGCATCTAATTGCAAAATTTTAAACTCATTAACTTTGCCAAATAGGTTTTTAAATTTTTCCCATACCTCTTTTGGCATAGTAGCATCTACAATGTGAAATTGAAGATCATCTGAGACGTTGAGGCAAATCAATCCAAAAGCCTCATCCTACTTACAACCATATGCATATTTGTCTTTTTCAGTGGTGAATGCTACAGGTGTTGTTTCAGAAAAAATTCTCCATAAGCCCTTTGATTGAAGGAGTTGTTGCATTTTAGCTTCCAAACATGGTAATTTTTAAAATTTAGGGGTTCAAACAATCAGGATTCCATTCCCGAGGAAGATGATGATGTTTACAAGAACAACCTAGACATTTGTTTTTCCTCAAAAAAACACCCCTCTCGTTATAATTTAACGTCTCTCGATGAAAAAAAAATAGCCTTGGCTTATATAAAATTAAAAAATGGCTTTATGCAAAAAAAATTGTAGGGGGATTTGACCCCAAGACTTCCTCCCTACAAATTTTAACAAAATATCTCTAGCCGCTTTAGCAAAGTCAAATTTGTACTTTCAAAGCTAGAGACTTGCATTTAAACCACTAAAAATTAAAAAAAATTAATATAAAAAGGCCAAAATGACTCACACGTGTGAGATAATAGTTTAATAATCTTTGGCTTTATTAGAAATAAACTTTTTTCTAGCAAGGCGTGGTGGTCAGGAAAATATCTGATAAATTTTGTCAACACTAGCCAAGGAAAAACACCTCTCAGCAAATGCAGAATGGCTCGACTGGATCTGCCCAAAGGACTGTACAACCTAGTCCAAATCCATCCTTCTCAGCATGAAATGAAAGCCTTGGAAGTTTTCTATCATATGAAATTTTCAAATTTTGATTTTATATAGAATAAGGAGTTCAAAAATGAGAAATCCATGCGGCTATACAGCAGACAAAAAAATAGATTTTAAATTCCTATTGTAAGCTTCCAAAACACTGTATGGCTTAGTCCAAATTCATTCTAATTTATATGGAATGAAATATATAACAGGCAGATTTCATGAACAGGTCTTAAATTTCAAAAAAGTCAATCGTACGATCTGCCACCTCAGAAAAATGAATAGGTACTGCAGTCTACCAACAAGAACCAGTCAGCAAGTTTTTGTATGGCCTGGTCCAAATGAAAAAATTCAAATTGAAATGGATTTTTGACTTGATTTTATAAGCCCCTGTGAAAAAAAATCTGATTTTTGAAATTTGAACGGTCATTTAATGAGCATAAAGTATAAAATTTTCCAAAAAAAAACTTGTAAACAAGAACCAAAATTTGAGAGAATAAAAAATATCTATAACACATCAATAAAATAATGTTTTAGAATGTGTTAATAGATGAAAAAAAATTTAGGGAAGAGGATCTTCAATTGGAACTCCAAGCTCTGATACCATGAAAGAATGAGCAGGAGATACATAGGATCCATAGGATCAATCCAGGAGAAAGAACCCACAACAAATAACCTAAAAATAATACCAGAGAATAAAATAAATTTGTCACACCTAAAAAATAGGTGATAATCCACAAAATTCTCTATATTCTCTCATTAATCTCTCATTCATTTCTCATATATTGTAAAGTATATATAATAAAAATAGTTTGTTTCACGACAACAAACAATTTGTAGAGATTACAAAATAGAGAAAACAAACTATTTGTTTTCTCATACTAAGAACAAATGTATTGTTGAGAGATTTTCAACAATAAAATAAATTAACCTAGGTAAATAAAATTAACCCTCACTAATAAATAACTTACCCTATTAACCCTAGGTAAGATTAAATATGCATTATTCCAACAATTTGTGTTTTTAGTATCAAATCAAAACATAATCCTTGCATTCATGAACATAATGTAAGTGTCGTACATCCTTGTATAAATTCAAGTAGTCTTGATATCTCAGTTGCACATAGTCAATTATTTGAATCGGTATTCATCTTTATCACCTTGATTCATTTGTTTCCCATGGATATAATTAAAAACATGGCATTATCCTCACTCGTGTCTTTACAAGTAGTGTCCTTATTTTGTCATTTTTTTTCTCACAAGGGATCATATTTTACCCAACCAATAACTAGATTTGTTTGTCTTATTGCATTTTACATTCATTTGTAAACAATTTACCTTTTTTCTGAATTTTAGCTTGTTTTTTTTCCTTTCATTTTGTTGTGTGTGTTGGTGTTGAATAAAACCCAACTTATGCATTTTGTTTTTTTTTCCTTCTCCCTATGTTGGTATCTTTTACCCACAAGTTGAATGGGTTTTGTGTTATTTTCTGAAAACCTATTGTTTTGGTGAAATTACAGAAAGAAAATTGGCATATATATTGGTATTGGAAATAATTTTTTGATGTTCCACATTTCTATGAACATCATGTGTGTTTTGAAAATCAAGAGAATAACAAGATGCATAAATTAAGTTTAAGATGTGGTGTATGTTTCAAGAAATAAAATTGAGATAGTAAGTGGGTTGTGGACAAGTTAAAATCAAGTGTGAAGTCTGGACAAGAAAATTGGAAAGGGTTAGAATTATTAGGGGAGTCATAGAAATACCAAACTCTGAGTACAGTCAAAAGGTGTGTAGTGGCAAAGAACATACTCTATTATATCTAAATTTCTTGATAGTATAGATAAACCACCTGAAGGGAAATTTTGTGGTAAGATGTCATCAGGAGGCACATAAAGTGTATTACCTAGTGGAAGGTGATAAATAATCAATCTAAATAGTATCTACTTTGAGATAATAATGAAATTTTAGAACAAATATTGTCTGAATTCGATGAGTGAGTTCATGTATGTCTTGTTGGACTTTGAGGGGCTTGGAATTTTTGAGTGAATAGAAAAATAAGACATGTTAATTTATTCTATGAGTGATTCCATTATAAAAATAGCACTCTTCATCAATAAAGACTTTCATTTGGACAGGGAAATAAAACTCATATTTGACAATATTCATAATGGAATTGGCTTAATCAAGAAAGATGATGATGTAGTTCTTCAGGTCATCCTAGATGAAAACCTGTATAGACAAGAAAATACTAAGATGTAATGCGGCTATAGATTAGTAGTCACTTCAAGTAGATCATTTGCATTCAAGAACTTGGCAGAGTCATACCCATTTAATATCAATAAAAGGGCTTCTAATGGTGTATGATTATGAGTATGAGGTACTAAATTGTATGATTGAAAGCTGTAAGAAAAATGGAGATATAGTCATGTTTGCCTACTTTAGATCACCTTATTTAAGAATCTATTCTACAGAGTTATGCAAAAGGTTGGTCAATAATAAAAAATGATAGACTTATGAACATAAGCATTATGAGAGTGACTAGTATTAAACTAGTGGCAAAGAATCTAAAATGGAAACAAAGCCTAGAATTGAATTGAGAAAATAAAAAAATCATGTTCACAACTATTTTGAAAAAACAAGATTGGTATCGATAGATAAAGAATATATTTGGGATGATGATAGCATAAACCAAAAATCAACAATGTATGGGAACTCATTCTAGTGTTCAAGAAATTTAAGAATGGGAAGAAGTATATAATGTTTTGTAAATTATGGGGTTTGAATTAATTGAAGTTGTTAAAGATGGGAGATTTTTGTCATATATTTCCTATTTCATGCAAGTATAAAGAGACATTCTTCCCTATATTTGAAACATTCTAAGAAAATAATAGCGGCAAGGCTCAATAATTCAGTTTTGTTTGTCCCTATACCAAGGATTCTAGTTTCTCAATGGATATTATGAATTTTCTTACTAGATACAAAGGGCGCTAAATTAAAGTGACTTGAAGCAAGGCTTGGATACAAAATTAGAACAATTTACATCTCATGTTATGATGTGTTTTCAAATTAAATATCTTTTAGTTTATATCCAAAACTCAAAATACAAATTTGAATTATGAGAAAGCCAATGAGAATTCATATAGAGAATGCATCTGGAACTCTAACACCAGATGGAATGCATATGCGAGAGTAAAACATTTTGTTGGAAGGAGATTTGGATTTGTTGCAACTAAGTTTTGAATCATATTCATGAGTTGGTTTTAAGGATTATTGTTATGTTAAACTTCCAGTAAGAGTATTTCTCAGGTATTTGTGTAAAATGGAGATATCGAGCAAACATGAGTTTTGATAACTGCTTCCATCTATGGTTGTAAATATTTCCTAATTTCTACTCTGATTTTACTGTCATCTATGGTTTTAAATAATTCCTTACTATTAGAAACTGAGGTTAACAGGAGATAATTTCTCCACTCCTCATGCATGCACAGCAGTTATCAAAAAGTTAGTTAAACTATTAGAGAAGCAGTTCAATTTCAGTTTGCATGTAAAGACTAAAATTAGTCTTCAATTTGCTTTTCTAATTATTGTTTGCTTTCAAATCTATTTAATAGACCCATGGGGTAATATTGTAACTAGAAGCAAGAAAGCAAGATCAAGAAGATCTGCAAGATTCAAGAAAATCAATAAATTCTTGTTTTCGAGAATTGCTATAGCAATCTAAATTTTGTCTGTTATTATATTTTTGATCTTTTATGTCCTTCAAATTGGTATCAGAGCCTTGGAGAGAAGATCCAGGGAGGAGAAATGTTGCAACCAAGGGAAGAGCACAACCAGCATGAATTTTTATGTCACAGATCTGCCAAGCACAGTCAAGAAGCCAGAAGCGCTGCTAAGAGATTGATAGGACAGCAGTCCAGAAAGGGTCAAATATCAGCAGTGCAACCAAGGAGAGAAGATAAGTGTAGCAGTCAAAAAAGACAAAAGGCCGCAGCCTTATTCAAACCAGATCGCAAAAGAAGAGGAGTGTGGATAGATTGCTCTGAAGAAAGTGCTTAGATGCTTCCAAGATGAATGCCGAAGCATCCCATTTTATATTTTTGTTCTTATTTTTCTATTCTATATGCTCTAATTTTTTTGACAAATCTCTTCAAATTATGGCATTGATGGCTGCAGTGCTATGTTTGAAAAGATGAGCTCCGCAGAGCTTGTGTTACACAGCGAGTGAAGCTATGAAAGTGTGTGTGTTGAACAATGAGTGAAGCTGTCAAAGTGTCTGAAGATCAGGCCGATTATTGGCAAATCTAGACCAACATGGAAAGAACCCAGCAGAGTCCTGGGAGGAAACCTGAGCAGTTAAGCATCGGGTGAAAGAAAGGTAAGCAAGCAGGGAGCTTGTAGTGTTGGACATAAGCATGTCCATTGATAGCCTTTCAGCAGGCTACTCCTCAGTCTTAAATGCTGAGTGAATGCTCATTGAGCAATTGTATTTGTTCGTAGCCTCAATCTAGGTTATATCAGGTGGTGTATTCCACATATAAAGCGATGTATTTCACAAGGTGGTGTATTCCACATATAAGGTGATGTATTTCGCAAGGTGGTGTATTCCACATATAAGGTGATGTATTTTGCAAGGCGGTGTATTCCACATGATAGACAGAATGAGTGAAGAGATGTATGCCATCAATGGCAGCCACTAGCAACATAGCTGTGGCAAGAATGGCAAATCATTTAGGCATTGTAAATGCTGAAGTAGTTAGTGGTAGAAATTAAGGGGGAGTGTTAGAAACTGAAGTTAACAGGAGATAATTTCTCCACTCCTCATGCATGCACAACAATTATCAAACAGTTAGTTAAACTGTTAGAGAAGCAGTTCAATTTCAGTGTGCATGTAAAGACTAAAATTAGTCTTCAGTTTGCTTTTCTAATTATTGTTTGCTTTCAAATCTATTTAATAGACCCATGGGGTAGTATTGTGATTGGAAGCAAGAAAGCAAGATCAAGAAGATCTACAAGATTCAAGAAAATCAATAAATTCTTGTTTTCCATAATTGCTGTAGCAATTTGAATTTTGTCTGTTATTATATTTCTGCTCTTTTATTTCCTTCACTTACTTCCTATAATATAATTTCTACAACTGCTATCTAAAAACTAGACATCTTTCGAGCTTTCTTGTGCTACATTGAAAGTAATTAAGATTGAACTTTGATTATTACTGTTAGGCTAATTGTTTTTGGTAAAACTTACCTTTTGCTTATTCATATCATATTGTTTTTCTACATTTGTATGCATAATGGCTAAATTTTTTACAATAGTGACATCGAACGGTTGATTTGTCATTGCCTTTCTCGATGAAGGTGACTTTGAGAATGGTTGCTGCCTCTGCCTCTTGCAATTGTGGGAAGGAATTCGAGCTTGAGACATGTCTTCTTCCATCACAATGAGTAATTTCTATTAATCCTTTGGGTGAATGTCTACCTCTTCCTCTGCTGTAATTAGACCTTCCTCTCATTCTATTGATTGCAACTTGAGACTTGAAACTCGAAAGCATTTTCGAAAGAAGAACCGCCAGATTGGTTTAACCTCTGCTCACGTGAGATAAAAGAGACCCCATCAATTCGTCCACTAACAGCTGTGTTAGGTCCTTGATACTTCAATAGCTACTACAACCGTATCAAACAACTTAGACAAATTCCTCAGAATCTTTCCCAAAACTTTTTTATCTTCAACAGTCTCACTATGAGACTTTATCTAGTTTACAACTCCTATGACATGAGTGAAAAATGAATCTATTGTCTCAGACTCTTTCATTTGAATATTTTCGAAATCCCTTCTAAGGATTTGTAGTTTTATTGTTTTAACCTTTCTAGTACGCTCGTATGTAGTCTGCACACTCTTCCAAGATTCTTTTGACTTTGTAGCTGCTGCAACTCAGGAAAAATTGACTCCTTCATGGCTAGTTGAATAAAAAATAGAGTATTGCCATCATTTTTCTTGTTTTCCTTTAACAGATCTTTGTCTGCTTGTGAGAGGGCTTGATACGCTTGTTGGTTCGCTGGTTCAGGGAATCCATTCTCTGCCAACACCCAAGCATTCTGAGAACAAAATAAGAACTTCATTTTGATACTCCAATATTCATAATTTTTACCATTGAAGATAGGTATCTGTAATTGAGTGACACTACCACTTGCACCCGTCATGGTTTCGAAAAAATAAATACGGCCGGCCTCACTTTTACCCTCTACTGAGTGAGTCTTCGAAAAAAAAATCTTCAAACTCTACTTCGGCTTGGATGACACGAGCAGGTGGACACAAATATCCTTGGTCTAACTTGTCTCTCGGTTGAGACTGGACGTCCTCAGGTGTGAACTCTTCTGTAGAAGCTTTGACTGGTTTTACTCATGGACTAGGTGATGGGCCACTCTTTCCTTTGACCTCTCTCCTTTTGTCTACAGCTTACAGAATTTTCTTTGGTTCGAATACCTCCTCATGACCTAAAAAATACACCTTGGCTCTGCACAACTCCACTCGCCACTTACTTCAGCTGAGTCTGCTACGACTCCCTCTCGTTTCTTTGCTTTCAAATAAAATGTTCAGCTGCTTACAAATTGGGTAGACAGGATTCAGCTTTCAAGCACAGAACACCGGAATCAAATAAACCCACCTGGCATTCAAGAGCTCTGATACCAGAATGAAGGTAAGCGCAGATCTTTTTCTTGGGCAAACAATCAAATAGAGCAGAACATATATTACTTGGACCAAGCATAAACAGAAAAAAGATTCAAATCAGATATAAAACAAGCACAGAAGTGTAAAAGCAGAATATTGAAATTTATATTATAATGGAAAATTCAGGCTAGCAGATTTGAAATCGGCAGAGCTTCGCTGCAATTTTTCATTCATCACCATACTATAGACACAATGAACTTTTTTTCTTTGTTTTTTTTTGGGTTAAATCTTTCACATCCTCTAGACGTTGCAAAAAATGAAATGAAATCGTTTCGACCAACAGATACGAAGAAGATATTTTGATTAAACAAGACGATATTCAGCAGAGATTTCCTTGCCGTGAAGAACTGTTAAGCATTCAAAATTAGTAGTCGAGATTACAACTGGCAAGAACACATCATAGAGCAGCTGGTAAGAACACGTAATCCAACAAGAAAGTCTACCACAACTGACGAGCATTAAATCTTATGAAGGGTGGTATTAAAAGCCTACCACAACTGACGAGCATTAAATCTTATGAAGGGTGGTATTAAAAGAAAAAAATCCTAAAATATAAGATACTGAATGAAATGAAACTGTTAAATAAATGTAACAGTAATTTTAAGAAGTTGTAAAATGATTTGGAACGAAATTTTCAAAAATGAATTAGAAACATGGAATCACCTCAATGAAATGAGTTGTCTGAAAATTTTTACATTGCATTATTTTTTTAGATAGTGAATGGATGAAATAAGTTGAACCAACATTTATTTATTGTAAAAATATATTAATAATGTAAGCAAACCAATGTACTTCGTCGTTTTATTCATACAACAAAGAGTGGAATATATACACCACGAATTACCAAAAATATGGTAACGAACTGCTGAGAAGGGAGGAGTCTAGAAAACAGAATTTGTTATAACTAATACTTAAAAATAATATAATATATATCCTATTCATTATATTTTTCACTGACATTCCCCCCCTTATTACATTATTTTTACAAATGTATTCCCCTAAACAACTCAAATTTCACCTTTCCAAGGGATTTGGTGAGTATATCAGTGATTTGTGCATCTGTTAGATAGTGTTGGCACTGGATGTGGTGGTTTAAGACTTGTTCTTGAATGTAATCACATTTGACCTCTATGTGTTTGGTTCTTTCATAAAAAATAAGATTCTTCACAAGCTCGAACACACCCTGATTATCACAATGAAGAATATGTGGCTTTTCTTCACTAATGTTCATATCAGCCAGAATACAACGTAACGATATCACCTCACACACATCTCCACATGCAGCATGATACTCTACCTCAGTAGATGAGAGAGCAACAACAATTTGCTTCTTATTGATCCACAAGAACGATCTAGATCCGAGGTGAAATATGTATCCTAACGTTGACTTTCTATCATCAACAGACCTAGCGTAGTCCGAGTCAGTGTATCCCTACAAGAAGAACTAAGTATTCTTCTTGTATTCCAGACCATACTCAAGTGTACCTCAGACATATCTCAAAACATGCTTTGTTCCAAACTTGTGACATTTATTTCGCTCATGCATGAATCTAGAGAGATAGCTCACAGCAAAACATATATTTTGTCTAGTACAGGTCAAGTAGATGAGACTCCCAACAAGTTGTCTATAAAGAGTTGTATCCACTTGAGGTGAGTCCTAGAATCGAGAGAGTTTTAAACCTTTCTCCATTGAGGTTGAAACAGTTTTATAATCTAACATTCTATACTTTTCTAGGAGTGTCTTGCCATATTTTATCTAGGAGATAAAAATGTGATTCTATTTCTGCCATATCTCCAAGCCAAGGCAATAATGAAGTAGCCCCAAATCAGTCATGTCGAAAGATTTTTTGAGGTGATTATTCACAATATCAATCTGATCTTTTGAACTTATGATCACAAGATCATCTACATACAAAACAAGAATGATGATTGTTGTCCCTGCCTTCATTATGTACAAGTTGGAATCCAAGGGAGTAAAACAATGTTGTAAAAGGTGATCATATATCTAGATGAACAATGCCCTAGGAGCTTGTTTCTGTCCATGCAATGATTTGATGAGATGACAAACATTTTAAGATGTTTTTTATCAATAAATCCTTCTAGCTGGATAATGTATACTTCTTATTTGAGATCACCACTTAGGAAAGCACTCTTGATATTCATTTACTAAAGTTTTCATCGATTATGCGTTGCTAGTGCAAAATTAACTCTGATGGTCTTGATATTCATAGTGGGTGCAAAGGTTTCCTCATAGTCAATACCTTATTTTTTAACATATCCTTTTGCTACAAGTCATACTTTGTACTTGTCGATGTTTGCGTTGTATTTAGTTTTGAAAACCCATTTGTAGCCTATGGGTTTCTTTCTTGTAGGTAGATCAACAAGTTCCCAAGTTAGATTTTACATGAGTGAGTCATACTTAGCATCTATTGGTTTCTTCCACTATGGTTAACTTAGTGATTCTCAAATATTATCAGGTTTAGAGCTATCAATTATTGTACTCATGAGTGCAAAATTTACCTCATTTCTAGATTGACTCCTTATTTTGACTCTAAATAAAGTATGAGAGTTTTTAATGGTACTTTGTACCCACTTTAGATGGGAACTTTTCTACTGATGTGAAGAACTACCTTTTGTATTTTCTAATTCTGCAAGATCAACATACAATTCCCCTTATAGTTCATCTTCTCTATGAGAAGTCTCCTCATCATCTCACCCAAAGAATAATTAGTAAGAGGTGGTTCGTGTTGATTCTTCTTTTTGCATCACTAAGCCTAAGGATGACTCATCGCAAACCACATCTCTAATTTCATATATTTTATTCATCTCAAGATCCTTGAGATGATATACTTTTGAGGTAGTGTTATAGCGTAATATGATGCACAAGGATTTTTAACTTGAGTTTATTCCTTTTTTGAGTTGGGATATGCATATATGCTATGAAACCAAACACTCATAGATTAGAAATTGATGTAGTTTTACCACTCCATACCTCTTCTAGCATTTTATCCTTTAAAATATTCATTGATGCCCTATTGAGAAGATAAAAAACTATCTGGATTGCTTCTACCCAGTACCATTTCTCCACCTTTGATGTTGACATCATGCAACGAGTCATTTACATCACTGTGTGATTGCATTGCTCAATAATACCACTCCAATGGAGCATGTAGGGAGCAGTCAAATTCTCTTTGATACTTTATTGGTTCATGAATGCTAAGAACATCTCTGATGTGAATTCCCCCCTTGATATGAGTGGATGTGAAGAAGAGGTTGTTCAGTCTCCTTCACAACTTGCTAATACAAGACCTAAAAATGATGAAGGGCCCCACTTTTCTTCAAGAAGAACACCCATATTTTCTGAGAGTAGTCATCCATGAATAGTTGGAAGTACTTGTATTACAAAAATGAATTAGATAAAAATCTGTTCATATCGGTATGAATAACTTCCAAAAATTTCTTAGCATGAAAGGAGCTTGTCTTGAATAGATCCATGTCTTGTTTACATACAAGACATCTAGGGAAAATGGGAGAGGAACTGGATAACTTGGGAAGTCCATGTGCTATCCCTTTTCAACTCAACTAGTACAAATATCGAGTAGACAAGTGATCATAATGGTAGTGCTAGAGAGTAGTACATTTTACCATAGAGGTAGATAGAGCTATTGTAGAAGATGAAACAATAACTAAAAATAATAATTTATCTTTCAAAAATGCTCTAGCAAGAACCATAACTTTTCATGAGATCAAGTAGGATTTGATTCCATTATAAATAAGAAACTCCACCTTTAGATGATGATTCAAAAGCTGACTGAGTGATAAGAGATTGGATGTCAATCCAGGAACATATAGTACCTTCGAGAGTGTACATTTTTGTGTTCTAAGAGGAAGAGACTTGGCCCATTCCTTCTGTAACATACTCTTACCATTAGTAATCCTAACCCAATCTTCAATGGGTTGATCTTTCAATGAATCAAATAGATTCCTCTTACCTAACATGTGGTTAGTGGTATCTAAGTCTATCAACCAGATATTCCTCATGGGTTGTGAGGTCTGGGAGACTAGCACTAGGTTCTTGTCTTCTTCAGGTGTCTCTTCATCAGATCCATCATCTTGTTGAGCTATGAGATGTTCCTTCTGCTTCCACTACTGGGGACATTTTTTTATTTTTGAAAATCATCACACCCTGATGTGCTTTATTTACTAGAAAATCCTTATTTTAGGCCATTATACCAATAGTTGTCCATGTCGTGAGTGTTGGTTCAATAGATGTTACACCACCTCTTTGATTTTTGTGATTTATGATGTCAAGATAGTTGTTGCTTTTGTTTCTGTGGTTGCTTCTCTTAAGGTCCCTTACAAGACTTCTGACCTTGTTGCTTCTTCAAGATAAGAGCTTTGTCTTGAAACTCATCTTGGACTAAGTTGATGGCTTCTTCTTGTTGTAGTACGTTCATGAGTTCTTCAAATGACATTGTCTGCTTGAAGACATTCAACATCATGATGAACACTTTGAATTGGTAAAGGAGAGACCTCAAGGTGATCTAGATTAATATTTGGTCATCTACTGTCCTACCGAGTACTAACAATTTCATTCATAGCTCAACCACCTGACATAAGAATTCCTCAACTTTCTCATCAAACTTCATAGAGAGTGTTTGAAATCTTGAATGCAGATGGAAGATCTTAGTCTTATATTTTACCTCATAGATGGTTGTTAATTTATCCCATGATGTCTTTGCTCTGTCTGTATCCCTAACATGTGGCTGCACATCATCAGTGATACTTAACATAATCAACATCAAGACTTTAGCATTAGCCTTTTTGTACTTTATGAGATTATCAAGATCTATACGAACCTACACAACCCATGTCACGATGCCTCATAATCCTTCAAACTAAAGGATGGTGTGCATCTTCATTTTCTTGATGGTATAGTTCAACTCTTTCATAATTTGGGTGTTGGAGAAAAGGAGTTTGGGTGTAGACATCTTCTTTTTTTTTTTTTTTACTTTTACAAAAATTTAGAAAACTAACAAAGTAATTTATATTGCTTCAAAATTTTGTATTACTAATATGTACCTTATTCAAACGATGCCTTATTCTTCTTTCTCTATGGTGTTGCACTCACAATGGAGATGCAATGTTGCACTTTCTCCTGGGTGATAGATTCAATAAAATACCTTGATCGATCTGCCTTCTCTTCTACTTTGTAATACCAAATGCCTTTATCTTTCAAAAAATATTTTCCTACAACAAACACAACCAGCTTTGGATACAAAAGATTTGAGATATTTGAGGAATCTAGAGTGATAGGAATAGAGAAGGAGTAATTTTTGTAGGCCCTCTCCACACACAAGTTTCTCCTTGATTTGTATGGACTGCTTTTTCAGTAGTTCTCTCATATTTGTAGTGCTTCCTTGGAGGTTGTTTTCATTGCACCTTTTCTCAGGCATTGTAAGCAACTTCTCCTTCTTTTTCCACCCAACCACCACATTTAGCTATGTCATTGGACTTCTGTGTTATAGGTCTATAGGCGTTGATCAGGCTTCTTTACAAAAAATTTGTCTTTCTTCCAACAGTCTGGCTTCTCGACTGGTACGCAAGAGTGTTGAATCTAACTTTTTTTAGCAATTTCCATGCTTCAGGCTATGTTTTATGTTGGTCAAGATTTCAATGCTTCTCTATAGACTTCTATTTTACATTACTGCATATCCCAAGAAATTCCATTCTTTTACGGCTACAACATTATTCTCTTTCCCACATCGTTACATTATAGGTTTGCGTTGAGACTTTTTTTTGGCTTCAACATCTTCCAAAAATTTAGCATCATGCACCGTGCTTCTCTGCTAACTCTAGGCATCGTGGCTCTGATACCATACTTGTAAGCAAACCAATGTACTTCATTGGTTTATTCATATAGCAGAGATTGGAATATATACGCCATGAATTACCAAAACTATGGTAATGGTCTGCTGAGAAAGGAGAGTCTAGAAAATAGAATTTTCTATTACTAATACCTAAAATAATGTAATATATATCCTATTCACTATATCTTACATTGACAAATAAAATTATTTGTATATTAATAAATAACCACCTTGGCTTATGTGCATAAGAATGTGATTTACGCATACACACTATCAACATCATACCAAACTTGCTCTCACATTATGCCCTAACATGTAGTCTAATTATTTTGCAGGATCCTATTATTTTTTTAATTCCACTAGTTGATATCTATATTTCTATGCTGCTAAAATAGATCGAGGCATATCAAGTGCAGAAATTACAAACTTTCTTTTTTGTTGTATCATATAGTAGAGCTACTAATCTTTCATTCAAATTTGAACTACATTTTTTTTAATTCCCAAGTTTGAGAATATAAATATGTTCATTGCTGGTACCTGTGTATTAGTGTAGATGATTTTTGATAATTAATATAGACTGAAATATCTCATCTATGTTGTTACTTTATTTTGGAAAATCAATTTCTTGTAATAGAAAGATAAAGATACATTAGTTGATTGCAACATTTTCCTGCTTTAAGGATAAAGCATATGCCTGAATTTATCTTTATCATTTTTGTTTGGGAAAATTGATTATTTCTTTGTTCTCCAATGTTGTGGTGCCAATGAAATATAGAATTTTTCTTAGAAGGATGAGTGGAGTAGTATAACAACAAAGTGGCATAAATTCTTCTTCTAGAGGAACTACAAAGATTAATTTTGGTTCAACGGGTTATAAGAAAAACTATTGGAGAATCTACATGCAAAGAGTGGTATAATAGTGGGCATAGGATCTTCTTACTTATTAAAATATTCTTGATAAATTGTACTATTATCATGAACTATGTTGCTTCAACAGGATCTGCTAGATTTTGACATTCTTTAATCTACCAATGAAATCTAAGTTAGAATTTGACGTTTCCATTTTCAATTACATATGATTTATTTCCTACTGTTAACTAACTTTTCTAGCCAACTTAGGTTACCCCTTCCATGAATTGTTCTATGTACAATGTCCCAACCCATTAGGATGGAAACTTGTATAAGTTTTCAGCATTGATCAGTTTTAAAAGTTTAGAAGCCAAAGAAGGTAGATTTATTGTTACATATTTGATAACAAAGTTAAATTTTAGATTTTTTTTGTACTTTTAGTTTTTTTCGTAGCATAGTTTATAAGCCTCTTTTTGATAAGGATGTGTGAGAGTAATGTCTCCGACTATTGTTATAGGGTGTCCATGGTTTATAGTAAAAATTCAAAGACTCACACCCCTATTTTTAGGAAGACAAATTCCATCAGATTTTATTTTTAGAAGGAAAGTCCTAATGATGTTTAATCACTTTATTTTTAAGAGGAAGAATCCTAATGTACTTTTCCAATTAGGCATATTTATATTTGTAGATATCACATGTAATCTACAAAATAAGTTTGCATGTAATCTGTTCATTTTGGAATTAATAAATCTTGATATCTAGTAATGTAAATGTTTTCTTAATAGCTTTGCTATGGTTTTACCACATAAATCTTATGTATGTTAGATATTCATTCTTTTTAATTTTTTGTATAGTGCATAAAATCCTATGCACTGATAACAATAAATATAAAAAAAAATTCTAAAAATTTTACATATTTTTTCTATAAATTATATATATATATATATATATATATATATATATATATATATATATATATATATATATATATATATATATATATATATATATATATTACAAATTATTAAAAAATGTTTAATTTTTAATTGTAAACTTTATTTATTAACCTTTTTTTTTAATGATAAATAAAAAAGTGCATTGATTATAATAATTACTTGAGTTAAGGGGGAGGAATGGTAAAATAAGCGATGAATCATGTCAGGCAAGCACAAGCACAGGTGAATGGAAAGAGCACAACAATTATGATGGCATCGGGTTCTGGTGAGTAATGGCACATGAAAGCAAGGAGGTATGGGATTGAACAATGTGGTGGGTAGATTGGAAAGGATGATGAAGGAGAAGGTATAGGATAAATAAGGTTTAGGGTAAACCTAGTAGAGCGAGGGTCAATGGTTAGACATAGTCAAGGTAAGGTATGGCGTAATACACAAGTTTTGAATAATTTTTTTTAACCTATGAGCATATTTATAAAAATTTGAGCCTCATGAAGACTTTTTAAGGCTAAATCAGCTGTGTGTGGATAGTGGCTGATAAAATGGAATCTCTTCTTTGGAGAAGAGAGCAATTGGAGCATCGATAGGGGCGACTAGAGTTTCATTCAAGGATTTAGTGTACTATTGAAATAATATTTCTAAACTATTTCATACATCTGGAGCATTATTCAAGGTATTTATTCTCAAGGTTCAGCCTGGTTTAGATCTAATTCTTATTCCTAGAAGTTAATTTCCTATTGAAAAGTTTCTCGATGAGGAAATAGTTGATATGGGGGGTTTTAAGGGAAATTCAAAATTAGAAATATCATGGAAAATGGCACTAAAAATAGCTTGCCTAAGTGATGTTCCCTTGATTTTGTCTGATACTCCCCCTATTATGGAAATATTAGACTCAAAGCTTTCAGTAATTGGTTTGGAAAGGGGAAGCAAGTCTTTACTTGGTAGGTGTGTTTGGAAACAACCATCATGGGAAATGCTTTAGCAGTGAGCAGCTAGATCTTGGCCTTCATTAAAAACTCCTTCTATTTATATGTTTTCTAATGGTGTCTTTTTACTTCAATTTCAATCTTCAAAAGACAAATATTTTATGTGGATGAATGGGCATTGGTTTTTGGGTCAATTGGAGGTTTTTTTTACCCTTGGGCACCGTTCTTTGATCTATTTGCTTTGATTATCTTGCAAGGCCTAGTATTTGTAAGATTCTATATTCTTCCCTTAGCTCTACATGACCCTAGTCTTTTCAAATAGTCGATGAGTAAGTTTGAAATATTTGTTAAAACTGATGATTCCATCGAAACTAATCTAAGTTTTATCAGAGTGTGTGTATTGGTTGATTTGTCCAAACCTCTACCCCATTCTATTCAATTCTCATACTCCAATGGAGTGTGGTCTCAATTTATTAATTTTTAAGGGCTTCTTTTTATATGTTTCAAATGTAATCAAAGTGATCAAAATATTTTTGTTTGTCCTAAGAAGGGTTTTAAAGGATCCCAAGCAACAATTCTTTAGAAATGGGTTAGGAAGTTTGGTTATCCAAATTATGATTTAGTTCACATTTTGCAATTTATGGCTAAATGTAATGTTGTTGAGATCCCATCTTTGGAAGCATTTCATGAGGTTTAGGATAAACCTCATAAGGGTGAAATGCCAATGATAGCAGAAGAACTGATTGATTTGAAGTTAGGGCAACCTTCTTCTTCCAAACTAGTAAAAGAAGCATTTGCTTTGAAAACTATGACAAAGGATGTAGGCAAAATTTCTCCAATAGTGGTTAGTCCCCATCAAAATTAGGTTCTAAAAGAGGAAGGGGATAGATGGAAGGAAGAAGAAGTAGAGATGGTAAGCAAGGCTTTTTGTCTATTGCTCAAAGTCCTTATGATCTAAAGTCGCCTAACTGTAGTAAGAAAGGGAAAAGAGGCAGGAAAATGGAAGCATAAAAATTATAGCTAGATGTTCAAACTCCTATTAATGGCGGTACTCAATCTACACTGGAATCTCTGGTTTCCATTAGGGGTAGAAGGCTGGGTTTGTTGTGTTATTATAGTTTTTGGCTGAAATTTTTCCTTTCGTTACGCTTTGGTGTTTCTTTATGAGTTTAAATCAAATTTGGAACTATGTTTTATCTTTGGATCTTCTCTAATTTGATGGGATTCTAAAAGTTTAATAAAATCATGCTTTATATTTTGATTACAATTTTTTGGAAGAGTGGACCTCCCATTATGTCCTAAAACAGATTTAAGCTCCGATCAAAAATTAAAATCAAACTAAAAAAAATTATTTATTTAAAAACTATATTTCTTGAATAATTTAATTAATTTTTAAATATATAAATAATTTTCCAATTCAATACATATTATTTTGGAAGCCAAAGAAGGTGGATTTATATATCCATGGATATCAATGAATACAATTACTATTTTAAAAGTTTTGTATATTTTTCTCTTTAATAAAATAAAAATATTATTCTAATTATTGAAAACCATAATTCTTTTTTATATATATAAACACTTACCCAATTCCTATTACCATGGTAGTTATTTATCTCGTATGAATTATCTACACGTTTTCTTTGGAAGGGTGCCATCGCTTTGATGCATCCTTACAAGGGAAATTGAAGAGGCAATATGTTATTTATATGAAAATAGCTAAGCTTCGATGTCTGTTGCCAAAGCAAATTGATGAGTCTTTTATTGAGAGAAATAACACTAAGTTGAGCTTAAGGTAATCTTGTTTCGAAAAGTTGGGACAGTCATATGTGAGTTGACTATGGACTCATTTGAAATGGCTCTGGCGTTGGCAAACGCATTATTCATAGGTGGTGAAGAAGAAACATTGTGGCATGAACTACCAGTACAGATTCTCTTAAATATTTTATCGATGGTACCCACCAGATACATTCTGAGATTGGACCGTGGCTTCATCAAGCAATGGAGTGAGAATGAGATAAACGTCCTTAAAATAATCTATAAAAATGCACCCCTAGTTCATAAACGACCTGCATTTTTCATTAAGCTCTTTTGGAATGAGAACAATAGGGCAAGTGATGATATCCAATCATGGGTTATAGAACCTGAGACAACAGCTTTCTACAAAGTCCCTATGCCCACATTTGGTAACAGTAATGGGGCATCATGGCAGGACGGTAAAGCCACTATATTATGTGCTTGCAATAGCATCTACTGTTGCTATCAGCTATATGAAGAAAATGACCGTAAAATTTTTAGCATTTGCAATCCTAGCACTAACAGTTGGAGACGCCTTCCCCATCATCGCATTTTTAGCCGTTATGATTTTATTGCAATGGCTTTTGATCCCAGCACCAACCGTTGTACCCTGGTGGTGGGTTTAAGTGGTAGTGACCCAAACGTGATAAGCCAGGCTGAGTGGGATGCTAGAGAATTGGGTATATTAATGGATATATATGATTCAGAGTCTAATACATGGACTGAAATGGATATGGCAGGGAGTGGTGTTTACTCCAATGGAAGATTTTATTGGTTGCAGAGATCTGGTGGGGGTATCTTACTGGGATTAAGTGTTGACGAAAGGAACTGGGCTAAAATTCCACGCCCACAGTGGGTCTATGTCCATGATCAGAGATATATAGAATATATCAGAGCAGGCGACCCTTACATTTATGAAATATTGTGTAGAAATGTAGTAGCTTGGGAAGGGCAAATAGCTTATAAAGATAACTTAGATGTTCATCGCTGGCACTGGAGGTTGAGTGTAACTGACGATGACAGGCTAGTGCTGGTGGACGAAAAAATTAATTGTATTTGGGAGTTGAGGGAGGACACAAATGAATGGCAACAAGTGAAAATAGTTTTTCCAAAGCTGAATCCATACGTACATGAAGTTGCAATGAACAGCAATGGGTGGACAATACTTATTGGGGACAAAATACATATATACGACCAAGGCAGGAGAGTAGCGAGAACAATTGAGTTTTCTGAGCTTGGTTGCGATACCCCGCTCCATTTTGAATTTCTTCGCAAAAATAGTTTTTCCTTTTCCTCAGTATGGGCATGCGACTATAATAATGTATGGTGGCCATAAACAACGATGCACGGTGGCCATAAATTTCTTCAATTTAATTTATATTATTTCTTTAATTTTTATTTTTTTTTTTCAATTTTTTTTTTTTTTTTTTAAATTTTAATTATAGATTTTTAATTCGTTATTTACAATATTATTATTATTTATTGTAAATTTAATTTTAAAATATTTTAATAATATTATTAACAATATTAATTATATAATTATATTAATTTAATTAATTCATCAATAATTGAGTATGATTATTTCATTAATAAATATATTTTTAATTATTATTATGGTTTTAGAATTTGCTTATTTAAAATTTCCATGTATAAAAATTAGTATTATTATATATTATTCTTCAATACTTTTTACATAAATTTATTATATATTAAATAATTTTTTAAAATTATAATTAATATTTAAATTTTTAAAATAACGAAATTTAAATATACATATTAAAGTATTAAATAATTCACATAAAAAATTAATTTAAAATATCAAACATACAATATTTAAAATAAATTATATTAAAATTTAATTTAATATATAAAATTTAAAATTAATTACATTTCACTTAGTCAATATTAGATACAAATTTTACATGACAAAATACCTATATATACTTTAAATCGAAATAAAATATAAAATATTTAATGTATATGATATAAGAACCTCTATGGATGTATATTATTAGCTTATGTTTAAATATTATAATCTGTAAATTGTATATATCTACAATGTACAACCAACAAACTCAATGTGAGTTTCATTTTAAGGAAAAAATTATGAAGTGTATATTATTTTTATGCTCTCTATGCATTTATTTAAAGTGCATCACTCATATTATATTTAGGTAGGGGTTTTTGGAAAAATTAAAGATACAAAAATTAAAAAAATTGGAATCTTTTTTAAAATTAAAGTCAGAAATTTTTAGGAGAAATTTTAATCAAGTTAAAGAAAAGAAAGTTAAAAGTTTTCCATTTCTATTAATATTTTATAATAAAAAAATTTATCAATTTTTTTTTTTTAAAGTACAAATTTCGTTTAAATTTTTATTATAAATAAATATATAAAAATAAAAATCAACTATTATCTATAAAAATTTATAACATACATTTAAAAAAACTGCATCATAAAACCACTTTTATTTCATATACTCTTAAATTTAATTTTTGAATTTCCATTAAAAAATAAGTGTCACGTAGTAGTTAGTCACTACCTTTATATTGTAATTATAGACAAATATTGTTTGCAATAAGTACATTGTGTAGCTAAAAGAATAAAAATTGTAAACCCTTCATAATTATGATATTTGTGAATCAATAATATTGAAAAGCTTTCAATCACATTAAACTAATCCAGCATAAGTAATAGATAACTTAATGAAAACACCTCATAAATTTGAAGATGTCATGATAGAATAGACCATTATGAAAACACTAATTAATTTTCATATAGTTTATATTAATAAATATTTTATATTGAATTGTGTCACATAATGTCTAGTCAATATCTTTGTATTACAAATTATTTAAAGTGAAATTCACATATAAATTTATAATACAAACTCAATACAATAATAAATAACAATTAGTTGTAATCTAATCCTTACTAGAACTCATGGCGCTCTAATTAATCCCCAAAAATATTATACATTTTATTTTACTTTAACATTTAATTAAACTGTGTAATATTTAACCAATCAATTAATGTTAGTCTACATGCATTGATATATTTAAACTTTTTAATATTTAAAATATTATTTTCTAAATTATAACTATTTATTTGTTTGTTTATTTGTGTTAAAAGATTGAAATCCTCTTTGAGGCTTTCCGTGAATCGAGGCACACCAGCGGGGAAATTTTTTTTTTTTTTTGGGGAATCATCAATACATTCACCACATCTGTACAACTCTTTGAACTTGACGTCTCCGACATGGCATTAGATTTCATCCACATCTGTACAACTCTTTGAACTTGACGTCTCCGACATGGCATTAGATTTCATCCACATCTATTAGATGGGCACATTTAGTGGAAAAACTTTCAAAACACATACCATACCATGCATTTATAAAAATGATTTTGCAACCATAATTATTAAATCATATAGAATAAGGAGCCTCCAGACTCGATCTGCATTCAGATTTGTTTTTGAATACAATAATTTGTAGTTGTTCATCTGTACAGTTGGGACTCGACAATCCATTACAAAAATTATAGGAGGCCATTTGTCTGATGCACTAACAAACACCCCATGAGCATCTTGCTTAAGAGATAAAATCATATTCAATAATTTTGATTAAACTGGGGAGATGGCATTAGTAAAACTTTCTTAGAAAGGCTGAAAATGATTCTTTAAGAGAAAATATAGACTGAGACACCCATTCTCACCGGACCATGGTAATTCAACTGATAGAAGGTAGACAATTTGAGACTAAGGAACCGTAATCCGCATAGGGGAGAGATGTATGATCTGTGAGTGGCAGAGGTCTGTCTGCTACTTTGTCAATGGCGGCCTCTCCGTCCAACATATTCAACATCTCCATAATGCTTGGTCTGAATGTTACCATTAGATGTGAACATAGAATGCCCACTAAAACAAATCTCTCCATTATGCTCAAAGGGCCATTCTCGAGGATTCTTCTATCTATAACTTGGAAAGTTTTACCTTCCTTTACAAACTTCCATGCCCAATCTGTAATAAGATAATGATTCGGTAATAGATATGTTAGGAGAATGGAGTTATTTCTCCACTCCTTCTCATGCATGCACAGCAGTTAAAGAAGCAGTTTAGTCTTGTTTCCATGCAAAGACTGTAGCTAAATTTAAACTGTAGTTAATTTTAGACTATAGTTAATTTTGGTTTGCTTTTATAATTATTGTTTGTTTATAAATCTATTTAATAGACCCATGGGTGCAGTATTGTAATTGCAAGAAGATTTGCAAAATCAAGAAAGTGAATAAAATTCTTGTTTTCCAGAATTGTTGTAGCAATCTGAGTGTGTTTTATTTTGTATTTTGTTCTTATGTATTTTTGTTTTCTAACAATTGGTATCAGAGTGAGGTTTGACAGAGTAAAGCTGAAGCGCCCATTGTCCCAAGATCGCAGCGCTATTATGGCAAAAGCGCAGGGGAGCCGTGGGAAAGGAGAACACAGCCAGTAGCTTGGTCAAAGCGTAGGAAGAACTAGCAGTCGCAGCCAAAGTAAGCACAGCAAAATCACACAGCTGGAAAGCGCAGCTGTTCACAAAATTGCGCCTGGTTGTGAGATCGCAGAATTTGTGGAAGCGCCTGGTTAGCAGAAGTGCGCAGTTAGGCTCGGTAGAGCGCGCGTAGTCAGCAGGCAAGAAATCATGGATAAAACTGTGAAGGGAGATGCCTAGTGGATGACGTGATCAAGAAAGCTGAGCGCCCAATCAACAGTCAACGCACAGCTGTTAGCAGTCAAAGCACCGTTGTTAGACTGACTCAGCTCTTCTTTGCTCTGACGCAGCAGAGCGCAATCTTGAAGAAAAGTGTTCGCAAAATATTTTCAGACTGAGCCGTTTGAAATAGATGCAGCGAAAGAAAAAGCCAGCAAGCAAGGAAAAGGCTCGACGCCAACTGGAAAAGAGCTGTTGACAGCAATGAGAATGATGAGGCATAACATTTGTAACAAAGACATTTGCTGCGTAAAGGTATGACAGTTGGAAAGCTAAGGCAAAAAGTGAGTGAGCAGCTGATTATAGGAGATCTAGGAAGAATTGGTTGCAACAGCAATGAACATGCAATAAGCAGCCAAAGAATAAGTGCAGAGCTCCGTTGGAAGGAGGAGACCGTGGGAAAAGCATCGATCCAGCAATCGTTTGAGAAGAGCAGTCAGGAGAGATTGTGTTTCCTGTAATTATTATGTTTTTATATGTTTTATATGAGCTACAGTAGCAGCAACAGAGCTCATGAAGAAGCACTCGGAAGAGCTTGGCATAAAGGTAAAAGAAACAAAAGCCGTAAAACCCCCGACATCCGCCCCAGGTTTGAGTCCCGCGGAGGCAAAGAAAATTACTAAAAAAATAGCAAAAAAAGAAGAGCGCCCAAGCTAGAGGCATATTACACAGAAGATTGCTCCGAAGAGCTTGATTCGAATGCCAAAGATAAAAGGCGTCGAAAGTTTTTATATGTTTTTATTTGTTTTGTTTCTTGTTTGTTGTCTGTATTCAATTTTACAAGGCGTTTGTTTTCTATGTTATGCAAACAATGCAATTATTTATTGTCTTCAGATTATAGCATGGACGGCCGTAGTGCCATGTTTGAAAAAATGAGCTCCACAGAGCTTGTGTTACATAGCAAGTGAAGTTGTGAAAGTGTGTGTATTGAACAGCGAGTGAAGCTGTGAAAGTGTGTGTGTTGAATAGCGAGTGAAGCTGTGAAAGTGTGTGTGTTGAACAGCGAGTGACGCTGTCAAAGTGTCTGAAGATCAGGCTGATCATTGGCAAATCTAGACTAACGTGGAAAGAACCCAGAAGAGCCCTGGGAGGAAACTTGAGCAATTAAGCATCGGGTGAAAGATAGGTAAGCAAGCAGGGAGCTTGCAGTGTTGGACATAAGCATGTCCATTGATAGCCTTTCGTCAAGCTACTCCTCAGTCTTAAACGCTGAGTGAACGCTCATTGAGCAATTGTATTTGTTTTGTATGAAGACAAGGCGGTGTATTCTGCATGTGAGGCAGTGTATTCTGCAAAAGGAAAAGCATCCTAGCTGAAGCTGGTAGACAGAATGAGTGAAGAGATGTATGCCATCAATGGCAGCCACTAGCAAAGCAGCTGTGGCAAGAATGGTAAAATTTAGGCATTGTAAATGCTGAAATAGTTTGTGATAGAAATTAAGGGGGAGTGTTGGAGACTGGAGTTAATTTCTCCACTCCTCATGCATGCAACAGTTAACTATCAGTTAGTTAACAAACAATTAGTTAAACTATTAGAGTTGCAGTTTGCATGTAAAGACTAAAATTAGTCTTTGGTTTGTTTTTTTTTTAATTATTGTTAGTTTTTCAAATCTATTTAATAGACCCATGGGGTAGTATTGTAATTTGAACAAGAGCAAGATAAGCAAGATCAAGAAGATCTACAATAATCAAGAAGATTAATAAAAATCTTGTTCAATGATTGCTGTAGCAATTTGTGTTTTCTATTTTTTGTTTTTAATATGTTTTTTGTTTTCTAACAAGATAAAGGAAAGGCGAAACATACAGGTGCCAATCAATTTAAGAATCACTAGACAGAGGAAACACAACATAACTAATTGCTCGGCAGAGCCTTGGAAGCACTGCCGGGTAATGAAGAATGCAATTTCTATGAATAAATGAGTAGTATGTTGTACCCTGGTGTGTATTGCACCTGCGATGCTTCGGGTAGAAAAGAGAATAAAATTGTCCACATGTCACTTGAATTCCCCAAGGGGCTAAACATTTCTAAGCAAAAATACCTTTGAAAAGATAAGCAAATCAGTTATATATATTAACACATATATAAAGTAGATATTTTGAGATTCATCACCTTGGCACCGCTATGGAGGCAACATAGAACGGAGTCGGGCGTAGATTTGAAACGTAGTTTGAAAACATAGCCTTCATCATAACCCCTATGGGAAAAACAAACCTAGATGCCACTTGTTACATGAAAGCGTCTTTCTAGTTTCTGCTCTACCCATTGTTGGAAACGCATTATAATCAAGTGAAAGAGATGGAAAGCCATGCCCTGCAAGTGGTTATTCTGACAGAGTTTGTCAAAGTTTGGAGTCTACTATGAAAAAACAACTTGAAAAGAGAAAGAAGAAGTACGCGTAGAAACAATAATATTGCACCAAAACCACTAAATTTGTAGCCACTGTGTAAGAGCAGATAATATATGCAGTTGTTAAAATATATATTTGACATCGAATTTTTTGACTCTATGTATCGATACAGTTGTTCTTGACGAGAAGAGAGTTAATCACATAATTAAAGCACTCAAGTTCTTCCATGCTCGTCATTTCAACTTAACAAATTAAGCTTACCCTCAGTAGTCAAAGTATGCCCATTTGTTTGTATATAATTCAAATATGATATTCGTAATGGTCATGGTAATGTATTACATGTGGAGGCTTTGGAGGATTTTCACGCTAGTATTTTTAGCATAAAAACCCGATAAAGATTGTAAGTGCAAGTTCCTCGGAAGTGCAGTTAACGTAGGTAGGAACTTTATGTTTACTTTGTATAGTGTACGAAAATGTTAAAGTATAATTAGTTTTGGTAAGTTAGGGATAAGTGTTAATATTATCAGAGTATAATATAATATTAACATCAATAGAATATTTCATAAAAATATATAGTGAAATATTTTTTAATATTTGACTTTAAATTTTATAATTTAGAGTATTATAAAATTTCAAAAGTTTTTATAAGTCGTAATAATAAAATTATTTTCTCAATCGATTTCTATAATATCTTGTAAAATGAAAACTAAAAATTTAATAACCACTTTTCATAAAATCATTTCCTTTACTACAATGTATGAATACAATCAAATATATATTAAATCTTATATAATTTCAAGTCTGTCGAATATTAAAAACTAATACAATATATGAATTTATATAATAGATTTTATACCGTTATTAAAAGTTGAAAAAAATTCAGAATATTAATGAATGTCCAATCTCAACAGACGAAGAAGAGCATTTGCATATGTACAGGATTGAGTTCATACGATTACAAAATAAATTGTTCAACTTAAGAACGATAAATTTATATGTGCAAAATTTTGTTTTCTATTTTAACGCTGCAAATTGAAGGCACAGGACATCTTTCACTTTATTAGAAATTTTCCATTTTTTTATATGCAACCTAAGATATCAAGTTGACACAAGCAGCATTCTTATATCAATATGTTAGAATAGGTTCACATAGTTATATATATCTTCTTATAAAACATTCCACTCATTTCAATTAATAATTAAAACCAATTATAAAATTATAATATATATTTATTATTTATATATAAATTTAAAGTTTATATGTATATATATAATATAAAATTTTATTGTATTATGTAATTAAAACAAAATTATATAATTATATATATCTTCTTACAAAATGTTCAACACAAATTAATAAATAATTAAAAATAATTACAAGAATATAATATATATTTATTATTCAGGGATGTATAAATCTAAAATTTATGTGTAAATTTAAAGTGAAAAACTCAATTACATCACTAAAATATAGAATATGTAGTATATAAAATTTTAAACATTTTTATTAATTTTATTTGATGTTCAAAAATACAATCTTATGATCATTCCTTACATTTATTTTAAAATAGATATGTGTATGTATAAATATTTTGGGATTATTAGTATATTTTTAAAAAATTACGTTATGATAGAAATATATTTTTCACCTAGCTTATTTGTAATATAGACTTATAAAATTATATTTTTTATAAATAAGACTCATAAAATAAGTTCATACTAGAAATATTAAGACTAGATTCATGGATATTGCAGGTTGTATTTCATACTTTTTATAATAAAATAAGTTTTATAAAAACCATATTTTTTATTAGGGTAAGCAGGGATTTTGAAAGGGCCCAGAGTTTTGTACAAGAGATCAGATATAGAAATAAAGCCTAGAAAAACTAAAAAGAACAACTAACAATAGAATAATGCAGGACAAACTGAACAACAAGATAAACAAATAAAAGGTCAAGGACCCCAAGTAGCCCAACAGACTAAAATCAAGGTGGTTTGAAACCAAATAACTCTGAGTACACATCTTAAACTTGAAAATACCCTCAAATCTCTTCTTTTTAGAAGACGTAGGATAGTCCAAAGTGTGACTGGAGGTCCCAATGTCACATTGCACCTCAACCAAAGGATTTTCCATCATATTTCCATTGTCCCTATTCCCATTTTCTTGCATATTTGACAAAGGAGTCCTCATTCTAGCACTACTATCTTCAAAACTTCCCTTGTTTTCCATCATAAGTGCCTCCACTAAGTGGGTCTACACTCCTTTCTCTCTAGACAAGATGTTGTCTTTGTACTTAAACAAGCAACATTAGAATGACTAGCTTTATGACAACTAAAGTAAACAAATTGAGAGTGTTCAAACTCAATCTACTGAGCCCATCTACCAAACTTAGATAATAAGGTAATCTTGGTAGCGAGTACCTTATCAACTTCCACAAACACATAAAATTTAGAAAATAGAAGGCATCTTTTGAATTTTATAATGATATTAACCCCACTATATTGCCCAAAGGAATTGGAAATACCCATAAATACCTTCTCATCCCAATATTCTAGTGGGAAACTTAGCAACCTAACCCAAACTAGAAACTTCTTGCTTCAATCCACTAAAGGGTTGAAGCACGGTGACCAATTTTATAGGCAATGACCATTCTACCCAAGAAACCAAGGACCAACAAGGATTCTTGAGTAATCTTCAAATATCAAAAAGGAAAACAAGAAGAAGACATTTAGCATAGCACTCACCTCAACCTGCCCACTTAGCTTCCAACTTTGAAATGTCCACCTTTTAACCACATCGATATTGGTGTGATTTCTACAAAATCTCCTAAAAAGTGAGTTACATGTCCACCCAGTAGCCCTTTCAATGAGTGATTCAAGGATAATGATTTGGTTATCCACCAAAGCCTCTCCCTGATCAACATCAACAATAGTTATATGAGGGATATCAACAATTTCCTCAACCTATGTATTAACCTCCAACACCACTTCAGATTCCTTCCTTAGGGCACCAACATCCTCCTTAGGCAGGTCAACACCTTCCTTGGCATCCATACCTTGCATGCTTCCTTCCCCAAACATTTGGATTAATAGCTTCGGTAGCCCCTATGCAAGAGGACTACAAGTCCCCTTTTAGATTGTTATCACTAGAAATAATACCTAAAAAAAACCCCAAGATAATAGCAGCTTCCTTACTGCCCATAACTAGCTTGACAAGCATGGAGGAGGCAAAATAGGTTTCTAGAGAAGAAACCCCCATGAAAGCCCACAACCAAGATCGCCCTACCCAGTAAAGGAGGGTTGTCACATCTAAGAAATGGATTTCTAGACCTCCAACCATAAATCCAATAGACTTCCATTCTCTTCCTCATCAAAAGAGTTCACCCACTCATCTTGAAACTCCTCATCTTCATCAACTAAGTTGTCCTCGTTGCCTCCATCATCTGCCTCCCCTACAGCTAGAAACCCTAAATCATTGTTTGATGTTCTCAGCTCCATTTTTATGTAGTTTTATAAAAACCATGTTATTTATAAGAACATATATTTATTAATTTTATTGAAAAAATAAATGGATTGTGAGGAATGTTATGGTTAGTTAATTCTCTTTTCAAATCTTTATCAAATTATTATCAAATCTTTAAAGAGGGATAATTAATCTCTGTGAAGGTAAAATTAATAAAATCACTTTTCAGTTACTTTTTATTTAACCAATCAAAAATCTTAACATATATATTATCATAACAATTTTATAAATATATAAATTTAATTTAATATATAGATATTAACATATTTCTTAAGTATTATTTTAAAAGTAAATAAATGTAATATAAAAACTTTTAAATTATCAAATATGATATAATAAATCACCATTGGAAAATTAAATGAATAACATGCATCATAATCCTATAATCTGTAGTTCGATATGATCGTGTATAAATCAAAAATGAGTGGATGGTTGTGTTATTGGTGAGAAGCATAGTTTTTTTTTTCTTTTTTCTTTTTCACAACCCTAGAGGTTGGTTTTCCATTTGGGTAAAGTGTCTTTCCTTCAATTTGTTGTCTTTTTCACACCTGTAGACTGCGCCACCAAATATGGAAACTCATATCTATATTTCAAATACATACATCAAATTTATCAATTCTTAGTTGGTAGAGTACTTTGTAATGTTTAAATGTTGAAATTTTATTATATTGTCATGTGCTATATGATAGTATTTGTCTGGTCAAGGCCTATTTTATTTAAATTCTCTTCAATCAAGATTATATTATTTATTATGTGGATAGCTTGGACACATACATCATCAAATATGATAACACATATTATATTATGTATACTATATACCATCTAATCTAATAAAAATTATTGCTTCAGTCAACATCAAATTTATTATTATTATTTTTTCATCCCACGTATACTAATCAACTTTATAACACTAACACTTCAATAAGATTCTTAGCACTTAAAAAGGGATGGAAATTCATGTTTGAGAGATGCTTAGATGTTAATGTTTTAGTGCACCTTTGATTTAATCACAAAGATTAAATTGTTTGTTTTTTGTATGGATGTATTATTATATCTTAGAAAGATAGAATAAAAATATTGAAAATGAAAAAACATGGGTTTAATATTAGATAAAATTATGAGAGGCTTTATTTATCTAATATAATATTGATTACATAATGCTTTCATTCAACATTATTAGCATGATAAGTTTAATTTTGAATAATTTCAATTAGCATTGCACAATTTACAATTTTTGGCCTCCAAATTAAAGAAATATTAAGGGACCTAATTTTATAATTGTCATGCAATGCATTCTCCATACTAATACTATCCTATACATTTTGTGTATATGTGCATATGCATGCATGTCACCCTTACTTATATATGAATGTGATTATTTCTTTAATATCTATTTATTTTAATGTATAAATCTAAATGTATTGATTTGAAGTGTATATATATGCATTCCCTATTACTTCTATACCATAAAATATAGAAACATTATATCTCTAAATCTCATAATTAATTCTTTTTTTGTTTATTTTTTATTTTTACATTGACCTTATACTCTAAATTTACATATCAACACAACCTTAAACAATTTACAATACATAGATAAAGATTAACCACTATAAAAACTTTTGTTTATTTAGTCTTCTTTACATTTATTGTGAAATATTCTACAGTTTCCACTTCATAATACTTCATTTCTTATTCATGACCCCACAACATGATCCTTCAACAAATTTTTATGTCATTTTGATTCTATTATGGAGAAAGTAACAATGTTATAGATAGTTTGAAATTCATCCTTATTTATTTTATATGGTTATATTAATATCTTTGAGGAAAATCACACTAATGTGCCTTTAGCTCTATCTAATTTTGATGATTCATTTAAGTGGTATGGGAAATACAACCTCATTAATATATTCTTGTGTAGAATAAAATGTAAGTGTATGGTAGAAAGTTGGTTTAAATTTATCAAGTAGTTTCATGAAATGAAGTTGGATGTTGCTCAAAATAGGATTATTTAGTCCCCACCCCCTTTCTCTCCAACTATATATATTACATGACCTTTATGATACACAACCCATGGTTTATTAAAAACACCTTTTTTTATTTTCTTAGATTGACAAAAAAATTATTTTTGGCAAGAGTAATTTGTAAAAATTTATGTAAATTAAATTTATGGGCATTCCCCTTTTCATATTTTTTTTCACCCATTATCTTATTATTCCCTTTTTCACTCTATTCACCATGAAAATCATATGTTTTCTCTACATGTCCATAAAAATGGGTATGTATGAAAAATAATATGTCCATAAAACTTAAAGAATCCATAGACATCTAGTTTTAAAATTCTCATTTCACACAACAAGTAATGTAGATCAACCTTCTCAACATTTTATATTTTAATTTGTGAATCATAAAATAGGTAATTTAAATATACTAACCACCAATTATCCAAAATAATGATTGAGAATGGAAGATCTCATGTCAAGTTTAATGCTTGGATTACAATAAAAGGTTTAAGGAAAGAAAATGATATCAAATATGTAGGGTTCATTATATACTTTCCCTTATTGTGATGCCACTACCATAAACCACATGTGCTCCCACAACTCTAAACTCCACCCATCATAATTCATATGTATCACTTTTGTAGTGCTTACCAATATTATTTCAATTCATTAATAGAAAAAAAAAAAAAAAAAAAAGAACTAATTCCATTATATTTGTTTTGTCTTATTCTATAATGTCAAAGTTTAATTCAGCATGTCTTTTTTTAGGTTGGCGGTCTATTTTTCTTAGGGACCCTTACAAATGGAAGAATATGATTATTATATGTTAGATTGATGTTTCTTTTTTTTTTTAATTATGTTAAGTCAACATATCAGAAACATCATGTACAAAATAACTATTTTTATTTAAATTATCTTAAATGATATAGAGTTCAATAATATATCATGATAGTGTTTTCTTAGAATGTTATATCACTGATAGACTATCCATGCACATTTACCATGAAAACTAATTTTGTCATAAATTTTAATATGTTTTGTCAAAGTGGGCAACACTTGAGGATCTACTAGATAGGTTTGAATGCATAGAGAAAACCTATATGGAGTAGTAAAAGCTAAAAATAAAAACTCAAAAGAGGAAGAAACTTATCTTCACAATAAAAAATATATATCAAGAAGCATTAGCCAAAAAATACATAGGAAGGTTCCTTATATAAGTGTAAAATAAAAAAGTCTAAACATCCTCATCCATGTGGGATTATTTTCCCCTGAGAACCATTATTAGACCTAAGTAAGCTTGACTAGACCATGTAGATAAAACTAGTGGGATAAAAGTCTACACCAACACCTCCCCTCAAGGATAGCTTAGGTGTGTAGAAGAATTAGGTCTCATCACAAAGGCTTGATGAGGTACCTAAGTATGTAAGATTACCCATAGGAATAAGAATATGGAGCTACCTAAACCTTAATAATAACATGCAATTAAATATATTTGATCTCAATGAAGGGTTTGGTGAATATATTAGCAATTTTCTTTGTTGTCTGGATGTCGCGAAGATCAATTACCTTCACATGAATGAGTTACAAAATAAAATTCATGTGAATCTCAATATTATTTATCTTTTTGTGGAAAAATGGATTCCTACATATCTGGATTGTGATTTGGTTATCATAGAAGATGATTATTGGTCATCCAAACTTGATGCCAAACTTGGTAAGGATCCTTTAAAGCCAAATAGCCTTAGTGGTAGTATTAACAAGTCCTCCTCTGTATTCTAACTCTGTATAAGATAAAATAATTTCATGTTTCTAATTATTTGACCAACTAATCAAATCTAAACTAAGGTAGAGAATGTATACATGTAATTCTAAACTTTACCAGCCCGATCTGAATCTATATACCTAATTAAGTCAATGTCAATGCATGTTCCATAGTGAATCCCAAAATTATGATTACCCTAAACATAGTATAGGATCCACTTATTTATATATTGATTAATATCATGTACTTCCTTCATGAATCTAAGGACCATACCCACTGCATATGAAAGGTCAGGTCTAGTGTGCATAAGATAGATGAGACTAGAAACAAGTTATTAATATGAGGTATCATCAGCCAAAAAAGATGAGTAATCATGCTCAAGCCTCACACTAGATAGGAAAGGATTTGGAGCTAACTTAAAGTTAGTCATGCTAGAACATGCAAGTAAATCAAGAGAATACTTGGACTATGTAATAGTGATCCTAGAGTCAAACTGAGAAATTTTAATTTAGAGAAAGTAGTGCAACAAGTGCAAGTCAGTCAATTAAAACCTATTAGACAAAGTAGTTTTCATCGATGTGATAGAGAATGGAGAAATCTCTATGATCAATAGGTCATCCATGTAGAGAACCAAAATCAACATTGAATAATATTTTTGCAATTTATATAGACATTCGAATTTGAATCGCATCCAGTGAACCTAACCATAACAAGAAAGGAGTCAATCTCAACATACCAAGATCAAGGAGCTTGTTTGACACCATAGGTTTCTAAAGCTTGTAAACTAAGGAGAAATCTTACACAAATATTTTTCATTACTCCATGTATATTCAATATTCTATGTCACTATGAATAACGGCACTCTTCACATCCATCTGATGAATAATCCATCGATGTGTTGTGGAAATAGTAAGAGTGAGTCAAATTGAGTTCATTTTTACAACTAGGTTGAATGTCTTAGTGTATTCAATAACAATCACTTGAGAAAAACCTTTTGCTTTAAATCATGTTTTAAAATTATCTATGGACCCATCTATTGAAAAATGTATTTGGTAGATCCACCTACATCAAACAAGTTTTATTCCCTTAGGAAGTGGCACTAAACCCTAAGTGTTGTTCCTCTACAAGGAACTATACTCCTCTTCCATGGAAATATCCCACTCAAGAGTTCCTAATTCCTTACAAAAATATTATAGATTGAAATAAGATGTAATAAAAGTATGTGGGGCATCATGTAATTTTTAATGGGTTTGCTTATAAGCTGATGGATCTCCAACCCATTGTCCATCACCTTGTAGTGTTTTTTCTAGCCCAAAGAGGACTAGTGGTTAGAGATTTTAGATGGTATTCCTCATAATCTAAAGATAATCTAGGAGGAGGATGGGAATCCTCATCACTAATGTCATATTCAAAATTAGAAGAAGAAATAGGTTCATCAAGAGGTTGATCAAGTAGATCTAAATTATCAGAACTGTCATCAAATCCTAGTGCATCCAAGGAAGGGTGAGAGGTGTTAAGTGTGGATTCTGAAAGACCCTCTATAAAAAGAAAACTCCTCTCAATGAATAACTCTTTAATGGTGGGATGGATAGTCCTATACCCTTATCACCTTTAGTATATTGAATGAAGATGTAAGATTGACTTTGAGGTTCTAATACCTTGCATTTCTCCTTTAGAATCTGAGCCATAATAGGGAAACCAAACACTTGAAAGTGCTCAACTATGGGTTTTTGACTGCTCCAAGTTTCAAAATGAGTGACTCCCTTTAATGTTTTGTGAGTAACTTGGTTTCATATTTAACAAGCATAATTTATGACCTCAGCCTAATACTGAGGTGCAAGAGACATGGAGTGTAGCATGCAATTAACCATTTCCTTTAAGGACCTATTCTTATGCTTTTTAACACAATTTTATTGAGGACTATTTGGAAATGTACACTATAATTCAATGATATATGATTTACAAAATTAATCAAAATGGTTACTTGCATACTCACCACCATTATCAGTGTGTAAAATATTGATGGCTTTACCAAACTATTTTTCTACAAGCACCTTAAAGTCATGAAAATGATCAAACACCTTAGATTTCTAGTTAAGAATGTACTCCCAATTATAACTCAAATAATCATCAATTAAAATAAACATGTTCTTAGTCCAATTGAAAACACTTGAAAGTGCTCAACTATGGGTTTTTGATTGCTCCAAGTTTCAAAATGAGTGACTCCCTTTAATGCTTTGTGAGTAACTTGGTTTCATATTTAACAAGCATAATTTATGACCTCAGCCTAATACTGAGTTGCAAGAGACATGGAGTGTAGCATGAAATTAACCATTTCCTTTAAGGACCTATTCTTATGCTTTTTAACACAATTTTATTGAGGACTATTTGGAAATGTACACTATAATTCAATGCTATATGATGTACAAAATTACTCAAAATGGTTACTTGCATACTCACCACCATTATTAGTGTGTAAAATATTGATAGCTTTACCAAACTATTTTTCTACAAGTGCCTTAAAGTCATGAAAATGATCAAACACCTCAGATTTCTAGTTAAGAATGTACTCCCAATTATAACTCAAATAATCATCAATTAAAATAAACATGTTCTTAGTCCAATTGAAAACACTTGAAAGTGCTCAACTATGGGTTTTTGACTGCTCCAAGTTTCAAAATGAGTGACTCCCTTTAATGCTTTGTGAGTGACTTGGTTTCATATTTAACAAACATAATTTATGACCTCAGCCTAATACTGAGGTGCAAGAGACATGGAGTGTAGCATGCAATCAACCATTTCCTTTAAGGACCTATTCTTATGCTTTTTAACACAATTTTATTGAGGACTATTTGGAAATGTACACTACAATTCAATGCTATATGATGTACAAAATTACTCAAAATGGTTACTTGCATACTCACCACCATTATCAGTGTGTAAAATATTGATGGCTTTACCAAACTATTTTTCTACAAGCGCCTTAAATTCATGAAAATGATCAAACACCTCAGATTTCTAGTTAAGAATGTACTCCCAATTATAACTCAAATAATCGTCAATTAAAATAAACATGTTTTTAGTCCAATTGATTGAAGGTTTTTCAAATGGATGTATAGTGTCACTATGGAGAGTCTCTAATATATGTTTATCTCTCCATGATTTACCCTATATGTTTCCTAAAGATGTTTACCAAGAATGTGATCTTGATAAATTCTATCAAAAAACTTGACTTGTGAAAACCCTAAAACTATGTCTTAAAGAATGAATTGCTCCAGGTAACAATAGTTGAGATAGTCAAATTGCTCATGCCATAGTTTACTCACCTCGTATGAATGATTGAGCAATGTAGTAGAGGGTTGATCAAGAGAAAAAATATGAGAAAGTATACAAACTACATTGGTGATCTAATTTCCCAAATGTAATAATGGAGTTACTTTTATCTTCTCTAATAACCATGAAATTAGGTGTGAGTTCAATTATCTTGCTTAAACCAATAGGAGTGATTTAGTAAATCGATAGGAGATTGGTAAATAAAGAGGGAACACATAGAACATAATGAAATGTATCATCAATAATTCAATATATACAAATGGAATTAATATAGATAATGCATCTATAATTGTAACACCAGATGGAATGCATATGTGAGAGCAAAAATTTTATTAGAAGGAAATTTGGAATTGTTGCAATTAAGTTTTGATGCATCTTCACAAGTTGGTTTTAAAGATTATTTTTATGTTAAAATTCCATTAATAGTATTTTTAGGAGATTTGTGTAAAGTGGAGATATTAAGAAAGCAAGATTTGGATAATTGCTTACATCTATGGTTGCAAATAATTTTTACTTCCTATCATATAATTTCTACAACTGCTATCTAAAAACTAGATATATTTG
>JARHVA010000096.1:8147500-8172500 GCA_037957365.1 Torreya grandis
GTTGTTTGTCTTTCATAAATTATTCTATCAAGTAAAATAAATTAAATGCCATGTTTGCATCTATGTGAATTAAAAATAATGTTAGTACTATAGAACTAGGAGGAAAGGTAGCCTATAAATACTTGATAAGACTTACTAGAGACTTGTGGCCCAATGCTTGCTTTTGAATTGGCAAATCATTTGATGGCATATTCATCTCATTTTTTAATCTCATGTATTGACTTATATCATTCGTAAATAAGCAATACTAGTAGTTTACCCTATGGTGCAAGGAATGAAAAAATATATGTAATTTGATGTATAATCATGTACTATATCAAATATTAGATATATTTCACCTATTGGCTCCTTCCCCTACTAGGCTACAAATGTAGAGTGCACAACTACTACTACCCTCTCTCCCCAACAAAAATTTGAGATTTAATGTGCATATTTACATATTAACTTACTTATAGGAAGGATATTTAAAGTTCATATTTTTGGATTAACTTGAAGAACTATGAAGGAGAATATTTTAATTCAAGACTATTATCTTAATCTATAGAATAAAACCAAAATGAAATTTAGAAATTTGCATAAAAGGAGAACAATCAAATCTAGATTTAGACTATTATTTATTAATCAGGATTGGCTATAAATATATGACAATTATTTATAAGAATTATAGTGTTCCTTGGAATTAGTTTTATCATCACTCCTCCAATGGTCTCAATACCAAGTGTCAAGGGAGCCACATCCAACAAAGGGATCTCTACAGCCACAATAACACAAACCAATATGCTTTAAATACTATATGAGAAAGTGGAATTTTCTTCCAAAAAGCATATAATAGATAAATAACCTACCTTTACTTTCATTTCCACCTTTTATACTAAGAATACTAATTGGAAAATAGAGATAAAATTCCATTCACAAATCTCAGTGGATTAAAATTCAAATTTTATAACTATCTAGCTTATTCAACAACACTTGATGTTGTGCATAATTAAAGTAACTGCACAAAAGCAAAAAAAAATTGACAAATGATAATTTCAAATAAAAGAAACCAAATAAAATAATGTAGAGAAATTTTTCTATAACTTAGGCCATAGAGACCACTATTGGAATCCTAGTCACAAAAGTTGAAATATTGCACTTGGCACAAATCTATAAAAGTAAGATCTCTCTTTGTACAATTCATATTTTTAGTTTTGAGATACAGGGATAAAATAGTATCTAAACTAAATGTTATACCAATTTCAAGATCAATTGTGGAAACATTCTTCTAGAATTATTATCCAAGAGTGGGTGGTCATCATAGCTAAATTTGATGTGCTCAAGTCAACTATGATTTTTTTATCTAAATAAAAACTATAATTAGATGAGAATATCTCAAATTGTGAACTTTGGAACACAAATCTGAAAAAATAATCACAATTAGAAGAGGTTAGGTAGTAAGGAGGATGGAAAACCATGCATTATATCATAGGTGAATCATCAATATAATGCATTAATGTTATTATAATTACATGATTTGTGAGATAAGTCTATCCTGACATTGGAATCCAATAGGGGATGGTTAAATCATCTAAATATTTTGTTGTCATATTATTCCATCTTTTAAGGAGATTAAATTATGGGATTTAATAATAAACCTAGGAAAACATCTAATCAATGAAACCATATGGCCTTCCAAATATGATAAAATTATCTTATCCTTAAGATAGTTTTGAGTTTTTCCTCTCTTATCTTTGACTACATGTTATGTGACTTGGATGTTTTGTAGATAATAGAACATTTATAGATGCGTTAACACTTCATAATAGTTTAAATATATTTTATTGACCATATATCATGCACATAACACCTTTGAGATAATTTTTAGCTATTTCTAATTATACTTCTACCCAATCTATTAACATAGTTCAATTTTTAGATTCCTTATAGAAAATTCTATAGTCAAGAAATTGAGGTCACTACTATTATTTCTCTAGACCATGTATGGTAACAGTAAAACATATACTATAGTGACACTTTTAACCAGAATATTATAGATTAGGAAAAATAATTTACAATAATGTACTTCAATTATAAATTTATACCATGATATATTAATTTTGAATGTTTCCTGTCACAAGAATTCTAATGCTTTCAAGAACTATATAAATTGACAAATGATGTTTGTATGATAAATAGACTCTTACCACCTTTACATTTATGGTTTGAATATTAACTTTATCTCCATTGATCTTAAAAACATCTCCATCAATCTAGGCAACTTCAAGGTCTTATACCTATACATGTGATCCCACCACAATGTTAACTCGACATGCATACATTGATTAAAAAATATGCTAAGGAATTCAACATTTGATTTCATTAAGGCATTATAAATAAATATTCTAATGAAGTATCATGTTTATAGTAATGATAAAGAGAGTGCAAATATTTCCAAAAGATATAAATATTCTAAACCATACAAGAGTCTTTGTGTTGTAGATGTTTATTTGTTGGCAGGGCATCCAATGAAGAATTAGTTAAAAAATATGTTCCTAAACTTGTTTTTAATAAATAAATCAAAATAGACCCTCAATACAAATAAGATTATATTAGAATACAAATTATTAATAGCTAAATGACCTAAAATATGCTACTTTGACATGTTGCTTTTGAAACTTAGTTTTTATTTTTTAAATATATTATAATTAATAGTACACTGAGGAAATTTTAGTATAGGTATTATGGAAGTATAAATTAGAGGAAAAGGGTGTGTTAGGTATTGAGTATTTAATAAGTGGGTGGTTTAATATGGTAGTGTAATAATTCAAAAGAAACATTCAGGGGGGCAGATTTTTAGTAGGTAATAACCAAACATGCACATGTAAAAATTGTACTTCTTAAAAATATATATATCACTAACTTGTGAGATAAAAATACGTTGTATTTATGAATCCATAATATTACACAATGCATCTATAATTTTTTGGCTCAAAATCAAGAGAATGGTGATTCTTTTTATCTTCCTACAACTATAGTATTGTCATGTCTTTCTTTTTTGGTCTCATCAATACCTTTTGATATTAGAATATACAAATAAATAGTATGGAAAATATGGGGATTTTTTGGTAAAAAATATTCTATTATATTATCATTACATTATTTTGTCAAGAAAACATAAAAATCTAATTTTTTGTGGATGCTCTATATCCTAAAATATATACTTTAGTGTAAATTATAAATAAAGTAAAGTCTAGATTTAAAATATTTGAGATAGAAATTAGATGCAATATGATTCAAGGAAATAAATGTGACTATGTAGAAGTACCTTTTAATCACACCAAATTAGTGCATCTTGATGATTCTAAAAGGCTCTAAACATAACATCAAGACTTGCAGTATTCCCTATTTTAAAGAGGTCCATACCAAACAAGTTCTTATAATAATAGTAAGAGAGTAATTCTATGATAGCAAAGGAAAATACATGATTAACATTGGTGAATATTTAATACTCATAATTTATTAGCATACTTTTATTTATGCATCATTTAATAAACCAACTTTTTAGATTCCAAGCTAAAGACATATGGTTTTATACTCATCTGTGAAGTTCCACAAGTAGGCCTAATTAAAATTTTCACTTTTTTAACAAATTCAAGAATACTTTGAGCATAATGGTGTGCCTTTAGTGTAATAATATCCCATGTTTTGTGTCATACATAAAATGAAATGCTAAAGTTAATACAAATAAATAGTAATAAATGTTAAATACTCTAGCATTGTGAATTTGACATGCTTTAGACCTACCCTCTAAATATGAGGTCAAATATAAAGTTTGTGAGAGGCTACATTGATACTACAAATACAACAATAGATCAGAATGTTCTATGGTCTTTAAGCACATGAAAATCTAGACAAACTTTATTTATGAAGGAAGATTACCATGTAATTATTTATATTTATTATCCAAAATCTTGACAATATTATAGGAAGGTCATTAAATAATGAGGTATCGATTAGTGTAAATAAAATTTATGCCCAAACCCTAGAGGTAATCTCACTTAAGCCACTACATAGATTTTAAAATCAACAACATAATATATATTACATGCTACATAATCTAATAACCATCAAGCCCCAAAACCATATTTTCAAGGCAATATAAAAAATAAATACTAATCCCATTTTTTTAGCACTAAAACAATACAGCCCTCAAGAAATTGAGAGTCTAATATAAAATTACCTACAAAATAAATTAATCATCTGATGAAATATCACTCTGTTGTCCAAAAATCTCCAATTCTATCAATTCTAATAACTATAAATTAGATTAGCAAATTACAAAATATGTAACAAATATTACCTATTAGCTCATTTCAATAGAAATCACTAATATAGGTGCTTACCTCACCCTGGTAGATTAACTAGGTCAAAGGCATGAAAACCTGCCTATAAGTTTTATAGAATGATAAAGTTTGTGTGCTTTCTAAAACAAACCTTTTATAGTTTTATTCTAATTCACCGTTTGTCCCCTCAATTCAATTTTATCCTAAAATATGGGCCAAAATTGTAGGAGAGACTTTTTGAAGACCATATCACTAAGTGTATTTGTTATTATATCAATAAAAAGGGCTAAATCCCATCTACTTTTAAAAAAAATTAAAAACCCTAGTAGAATAGAGAAATACAATAAAAAGCCATGATTTTTCATTCAGAACATTGGAATGGATGTTTAAAAGAGCCTAGAAAACATTTTAATATATCCATAAATAATAATTACATGTTAAATGATAAGTATAAAAATACAACCAATGTTTTGAATAAAATGTTAACATTTAAAATAAGGAAATCTTTGACACATAAAGCACCCATGTCTATTGAGCATGGACTGTTTAACATTGAGACTATGTTGGTTTAGAATTTGACAAAGATTTTATATATATAGCAATATATCTCATCCCATCTTTCGATAGTGAACTCTAGTCATCATCAGGAAATGTATTAACTACCTCATTAAAGGCCCTAAAAACAACTTAAAAACTCATTTTTTAATGAAACTTATAATGTTTATCCAAATTAGAAAAAGTGTTTGATATACACTCCTTGATTCTAACTAGATATATGAGCTTCAAGTTATTTAATCCCACTTGTTAAGGTATTTACTATATGACTTTAATTTGTATAGGTGTTCAATTTTCTATGATAAGGCAATTTTTTCAGGTTTAATTATCACTTCAAGATGACAAGATGCCTAAAAAATATGATCTAGACTAGTAAGAACTCAATAGTGATCATGCAAACTAAATTAATACATCTATTAAGACATGAGAGAAATATTTTTATAAACAAGTGTTCACCTCTATTATCATCTTCTACATAAATAATGTGAAAAACTTGTATAAGGGATGCAATAATTATAGTATAGTAGAGGCTTGACAATCCCATAAATACATCCATGAATTCACTAAATATCAAAATAGATAGAAACCAAAGAACAATAAGGAAAGGTGAACTAAAAAGAACATATACCTTCAAATCTTTGTAATCAACCATGATTACTAGTGCTCCTCTACCTTGACAATGTTGAATTGAACACCCACTAGGTAAGAGTTCACCATGAAAAAATATTTTTGATTGTGATATCATAGGTGGGCCTCGTTTAGGAGGCAGAGATCTTTCACAGATATTTTGAATTTAATATTTGACACAAACTAGTTAACAAAAATCTTAACTTAGTATTTTAACTGGAAAAATAAGAAAGATGACAAGAATAGAGGATTCCATAAAAATATCATCCAAAAATTTATTAAACTCATTCTCAAGTTTATTTTATCTATAAATCTATAGCTGAATGGATCTAAGAATCCATACCACCAAGATTCCATCATCTAAAGTCAAAGTGGATAGCCTAATAAGTAACAAAACTTCACATTTATAATTATAATCTATTGATGGATTATCTATGTAGAATAAGATATTAAATAGTAAGAAATGGATAGAGTTTCCAAGATACATAATGTAGTTAGCACCTATGTGTATAACAATTCTACTATTTGTCAATTAGTCAAATGAAAAGTTCCCATAAACTCCCTCTTTCGGTAGTCATATAACAAAGATGATTCATCTCTCAAAGCTTATAATACCTAAAAAAGATGGACATATTAGGTTCAAATGCATCATATATGTTTTTTGTGGATAGTACTTAGAAACAATGAAACAACACCTGTCATTGCTACACAAAATTGAAGAATGATTGATTTACACTATAAATCATTTCCACCAATTACAAATATATTTTTTATAAAATCATAGTATGTGTAAATTAGGAAAATAACTTATGCAAAACCTACGCTCCATCAAACATACACTAGTTTATAAATTGTAAAAAAATCCTACATTTTAATTACGTGTTCTACTTGGTGATCACTACTAATAATTTTATTTGAATAAGTTTCTTAAGTGACTTCCACTCATGTTATAATATATGGACTCCTCGCTAGCTCTGTTTCTATATGAGCTTATGTAGCTATATGAAAAATCTTAATTATGTGTAGCTCTATTTTTGTATGATCTTGTGTAGTTGTTTGAATACTTGTTATCAGTACTGAGTTTGTAAACCTATACAACTTCAATATATAACTTTGTAGTAGAACAAGTTCCTCTAAATTTTATTTCATGAATCTCAACATTTAAAAAATAATTGAGGAAACCTTGAGAAACTTAAACAAAAATGTAATATGACATGTACATTTTTTATTTTCAGCTTTATAGGGTCATGAAAGATTAGTAACATTTGTTTCGTTAGCTCTAAAGTGTTATTTTCCACTATATATTCTTAGGTAAATCCCAAAGTCAACACATAAACCTTTTAGTAAATTACAAGGATAATGCTAATTGTGCACGTTGAATTTAGAATTTTATCAAAAGATGTAATATAAAACAAGGTACATGGTGTATTTGTGAATATGTATAGTAAAATAAAGTATGATATTGTATTACATAAAATGCATTATCCATTTTTGGAAATGCTATCTATTGACTAATTTTATGTAAGTGTAGTTCATAAAATGGCATTGACCTTTTACCAAAATAATAACACATGTAATGAAACAAAGTGAAAATATCAATTATTTATACTTATATTGGCCCTATGAAAAGCATGCCTATCCATTGTTGTCCTCTTTTCATGTGGAAAAATACTAATAGATGACATAGCATGCACACCATCTTGAACATTCTCATCATTTCAATCTCTTAGCTGATAAATTTCTATGGTTTTTTCTTGATGAAGTGTAGGAAGGTCAATGGATTCATTTAGTGCAACAAAAAAATTATCATGTGTCTCTTCATACTCAATGTCAGTTGCTCCCACTAAGGAGTTTGATTGTTCTACTTCCTATTACACAACATATCTTAGTTAATTAAATTATCATAATATTTATGCTTAAATAAGTTTTCATGTTATTCAAATATATAATAAGATTACCTCTAATTCATTCTCAATGATAAATTCCTCCCGTTGATCTAGCATATGTTGTTAGAGGCCTTGGGAACCATGTAATAAAGTATATTTTAGATCTTCTTCTGAATCTTCATTTTAAAATTGGTGAACCTACATAACAAGATAATATAATTTATAAGATAAAATTTATAATGAAATACATGTCAATCACAATTTTATAATTTATTCCTAAAAAAAGATAAAAATAAAAATTAAATTATTTACTTACCAAACTTCCACAAACGTTATTGTACCTATCAAATCCTAATTTATGGGACCCAATGCTTGATATCCTACATTTTTTTGCCTTTATTATATCCTAAAGGCATCATATACCTCCTTCCCATGCAGATGGACTATAGTTTGGATTCTTTTACCTTCCTCTTGAATTTTGCATCTTGAATAAGTTCATTCCATGTTGTTTGGTCTGTAATCCAAGCTGGTTGAGGATATATTAGGTCCTTTATTAGATTCAACCTTAATTTGTCTCTTTTATAAAGAATATATTTCCATGCATTATCCATTATAATATACTTGTTGAAACAAAGGTTTCCAAACTCTCTTATTGCATCTTTAGCTAATTCATCTTTCTTAGCATTATTTTATCTTATCCAATGTATGTGGATGGTATTCCCAAATATCCCTTCTACATGATGAAAAACAAATTGATAAATTTTTTACCTCATTTCATCCTTGAAGACATTTCCTTCTGAAGTTATAAAAATTATAACCTCTTTCTTTCCTTTTGTGCATACCACAGATACTATTAGAGTCTTAGGAATGGAAGTAGGTTCATGTATGGGTATATTAGGGTAAGAAATATTCATTTCATACATATATAACATGAATATTTATTTGATAATAAAGTATCCAAAATCATAAAAATATTTATAAAATATGAATACACTTTCATAAACAATGTGTATAAAACAAAAACATTGGACTGATAAATAAAAAATAAGTAGTAGTTAGGATTGTTGTGAATTTTAACATAAGGAAAATTAGTAAGATCTAAAAAATCAAAATTAATATTATTAAAAAAATACCTCTTCATGTCCAACATGTTACAGTAATGTTTTCTTCCATAGTTGAATTTTCTTAAGTACTTCTATACCTTCAACGTTTCTTGGCATATCTATAAGGAGCCTTAATAGTTTTGATTGTGATTATATAAGGCTCCATAAGGAAACATGTTCTGATGTTATAATAAAAATTTAGATACAAGTATTTAAGCACATTTTTTAAGTAAGAAAAAATCACATTAAAAAAAATTAATAGTGGAAAAATACATGAAAGTTACATTTGGCATATAACTTCATTGAAAATGAATAAAAACATATAGAATACTTAATTTTGATTAAGTTTGCATATATCAAATGAAATTAGTAATATTCAAATTCAAATTTTTTTGTATGTATCTTTACATTTGTGTGTTTCCTTCACATAGGTAATGATTGTGTCAAAATTGTATACATTTATATTGGGTTTAAGTGTCATGAATGTAATAGTGTAGCATACTCAATAGGATAAATATTACATTATTAGGTTTTCTATAATCCTTGATTGTCATCGATTCCTCCAATTTTGGATATTTTATTACTGTATATTTGGTAAATTATTGTATATATATTCAACTTTATTTTTTTAAATAAAACATTGAATTTTTCTCTATGTGCAATTTTCTACTCTCTTTGATCTACCAATAGTCTAGTATCAGAGCTACATATCCTGATCAAATCACATAGTATAAGCCTATAAAAATTCTAAATGTCTAAGTGCAATGATATGGTAGAAAAAAATCATGACCTACCTACCTATTGGAGTCCTGCAACATAAATGATGCTTACCTAGAAAAATCTAGGTTGTTTGATGACAACTTGATCAAAGTCTGAATTTCCAATAGAAGACTTCATAAAAATATTTAGAAGTGACAACAAATACACAAGTTTGTATCATAGCCTATGTATAAATATTTTGAAGCCAAAAGCAAATACCAAACCTGTCATGCAGGTATCTTAAAAATCAAGCAACACAAAAGTTCATAAATAACTACATTTTTTATCAAAGGTTATTCATATATCTATCTTTATTCATTGTGTATCATATTCATTCACACTTATAGATCTATGTATTATAGCATTTGATGCAACTATCAGATAAGTTGCACAGCAAAGTCTACATCTACAAAGTTAGCAAGGAGAATGTAGACATAACACCTGCATCATAGAGTTCATGTAGCAAGCCTATAGAATCCATAACTCTATTAAATCAAGGCTATAACAAGGAGATTAAATCAACATGTATAAACAATGGAAACATTTTTTTATTATTAAACTGATTAGGAGAGCATACCAAGCCTAGGACGTATGTATAGAACATGTGAAGACTAGAGCAAAATCCTAAAATGTACACCTTTCTAATACAAAATTAAGAAACTTACCTTGTTATCTTTTTGGATCTACATTTTAGGATGGAAATTCAAATTCCTGTAGAGAAATATTTTGGTTTAAGCTTTCATACATGGAAGGTTAAAATAAAAATGCAATTGATGGATTAAAATTTATGGGGAATTGTAAATGGAGATGAGAAACAACCCACTAATGCAAGTAAATTATTTGAGTGGAAAATAAGAGATGATAAAGAAAAAGTTGTTTTTGGCCTTGTACTCTCAGATTCTAAGTTACATCACTTGTATTTATAAAAATCATCCAAGGAAATTTGGGATATGCTAAACACTCTATTTTGTAAAAAGTGGTAAATGCCCAATTTTTACTCAAATTACAATTATATAGATAGAAAAAGGATGATGGAATTACTATGTCTAGACATATAAACAATCTCATGTCTCTTATTGGGCAACTTTCTAAGGTAAACAGTAATGTTGAAGATTAGGCTACAAAAGTTATGCTATTTATTAGTCTACCATCCAAATATAGCAATATTGTATTTACTCTTAGCCAAATACCATCACAATCGCTAGATAATATGATTGAATCACTTATGGTATAATAAAAAAGGATACCTATAGAATATGAATACATTTAAAAATATGAGAATGCATTTTATTCTTGAAATCTTCATAAAAATTCCAATATTGACAAAAGGGAGATAAAATGCCACAACTGTAAGAAGAAAGGTCATACAACATGGGACTATTTTGTTTAAGCTAAAGATGTTCTCAAATGAAAATTCAAGTCTAGTGAAGCTAAAGTTACTCAAGTATAAGACCCACCAAATACTGATGAAAGTGAAGATGCATTTGATGAGGTCACCCTCACTTCACATCTCTTGTTGTAAAACATGTAGTAGCACCTAACTGGAAGCTAGAGGACAATTGGCATCCTATCATGAATAGTCTATGATGGGATCACATCATTACTATGGTGGCACTTTTCAGTGTGTTTTATGATGTGTGTATGGTTTTTAAGCATTATTTTATACTTTGGTACCACCTGATGAAGAACATTGTGGGAAGCAAAAGCACTAAAGTATCACTTGATTCTTAGTAAAGGGCTTGTGGAAATCAAAGAAACCACCAAAGTATATAAAATAGAGAGATGTACACCTATCAATTCTAGGTTTATAATAATCATGTAATGAAAAACCAAGGTGCCACCAAGACCATGAAGCCACAAAGATGGCATGCCACTTCAAAAATTGAGCAGGCTACACGGAGAGTGTAAAAACTTTTTACCATGTTTGAAATAAGGAGGGGGGGGAGCGGGGTCAACTATAAATAATATGATTATTGTAAAAACAATTTAATAAATGGGGGAATGATAGCTCAACATAGTTAATAAGATAAATATTACATTATTAGGTTATCTAGAATCCTCAATTATCATCGATTCCTCCATTTCTAGACAATTTGTTATGGTATATTTGGTAAATTGTTGTATATGTATTCAGCTTTGTTTTCATAAATAAAACATTGAATATTTCCTTGTGTGCAATTTTTTATTCTCTCTGATCTACCAATAAAATTATCCCCCTATAAAAACTAAACATCCCCTTCAAGCACATTATTAAAGAGCAAAAACTTTGAAAATAACAAGAAACAATGAAACATGTCTAATTGAAAAACATATATGTAAGTTATATGCATTGACATTGGACTAAATAAACAAAACACCACTCAAAATATATACAGTACATTCCAAATTCATTTTCATATATAAACAAAATATAAACAACACTCTATTTTTATTTTTATTTTAAATTTTTTTGTGTCCTTACAAGGTCCATCTTAAAGTGAACATGATGATCAAACAAAGTCATCATCATCTGACATTACAATTTCCTCCTCTAGAGGCATAAATACACCATCATTAATGGGCTCCAAATCCACAAATAAATTAATAAAAAAATTCTCATGATGTTGATCCCCTTCAACTATAGTTAAGTGATAATTAATAAAGTAATTATCTTCTAGTAATTCATGACCAAAATTTTAATCTTCTCTTTTTGAAACTTCAATAAAATCATCACTATCTTGATCTTCATCATATTAATCATCAATAGTCACGTTATCAACATCTTTCTCTTAGTCATCTATATCTTCAGGTGGATCTTCTACCTCTTTAAGTAAATCATGTCCTACAATGTCTTTAGCAAAAAGTACTCTTCATCCTCTTGGATCATAATCGATCACAAATGAACACCTAGGTTGTTCCAAATTTGGAATGAAAAATATCTGGTTGCATTGAATTGGAAATAATATGGCTCAAAATTTGCTTCAAACCTAGATATATTTATCATATTGAATCCATTCTCATTCATGAAAATAGTTTTATCATTACCCACTTCAATGAGCCTATACCATTTAACATGAAAAATAACTTTTTTGAAAGATATGAAATCAAGCTCTATTATATTTTTTGACACTCCATAATAATAAAGTGTACTTGTGATTGGATTTCTATAATGTGCATGTGAACTACATTCCACTTCAAATGGTGCTGAAATTGTACAATCAATATTTTCCGCTTCTCATTAATCTTATTGATGCAAAAATGATAACCATGAATCCACATTTTAAGGTGTGTAGGAAGTCCTTGATAAGTGTTTTGACCGTATTTATTATATATATTAGCCCATGCCTTTTCATCTTCTATTTACTTTTGTTCATTGTACTTCTCCATCCATTCTAAGATAAAGTCAGATTTTTATTCAACATACAAATTCAGTCACTCCCAATCCTTAGCATCTAAAAATAAAAATATATTTTGGTAAATGATGTGAGCATTCTTTAAAATATAAAACATATAAGATTTAGAAAAAAAGCCTACTTCTAACATTTTTTTATGCCTTTTATCCTCATTGAAGTTCATTAACCCTCTAATTTTATACCTTCAAAGGATAGAAATTATTGATCACCCCATAATCATGGAGATTTTTGATAAAATTTAGGTAAGTACTCATATGAACCATGGTCTGAAAAACCATGTATCCCTCACTCATGCACCCTTCAAATCATGCTCTTTGCTTCAAAAAATGTTTTAAGACTTTCAAGTATCCCTCAATAAACCGCATTGTCCTAAGATGGATAGGTTTGTATTATTCAATCTCTTATACTAGGTGTATAAGGTAGTGTTCTTGAGAGTTGAATAAGCTTGGAGGGAAACACATTTGAATATCACACATCATAACAACATTCCTCTTCCAATATTTTCATTCATCTTGATACATCTCTTTGGATGAGACCCACCAATAAGTATTATTAACAAGCATTAACATATCATTAGCTATGATATTGCCAAATTAAAAATTTAAACATGTAAAAAGACATTAAGAATGACATTTATGAAATTAAAGGTGTTAAATTATTGAAGAATAAATGATGGGTTTATAATACCTCAAATACTTAGACAATTTGTAAATTGTTTGTGTGACATCGTGATTGAAAGTGCTCTATATTTTTGTAAGAAGCATGTACTACAACATCATTGACAAATAATATTGTTAAACTATACATTTTAGATTTTATATTACTAAGATATTCAACATTATAATTATGCTGCCAAGAAATATAATTTTTCATGAATTATCTTTATCTAATTATGTCAGTCATGTGTTTTCATTCCTAATAAACTTGAACCATCTCATGTGAATACAATTTTTAATATGGTACAAAAATCAATAGGAAATCATATTTTTTTCATCTTATCGATCGTATATTTTTTTGCTCTGATGTAAAAATCCATGGAATATTATCATATGTGTTATTTTCATCTAACCACATGTCCAACATCACATTGATGACCTAAAGGTCTTTTCATAATTTTAATTGAGCTTCATCATTAGTTCCATTTAAGTTCTTCCATAATCACTCTTCTAAATATTTTCCAATATGCATTATATCAAACATATGAGCTATTGGTAGGTGCTCATATTATTCTAACTTGTAAAACTTAGGTAGTCTTATCATTCATAGTGGGTACCCTCTCCCTTCCTTTTTGTCATATGTTAATTTCCACCTAAAAGGGTTCATCCATCCTGGCCTCCTTATTTCCTCCTCCTTATTGAACTTATTTTTATCATGTAGGTGATAATGATGGTTTTGTGGTAATAAATGTCTATACTCATCATATAAAAAAATTGAGATCCTTTGATCCCATATACATAGTTTAACCATGTTTCCATTTAATTTGTATCACTAAAAATTAGTATGGAAATGATTAAGTTAATAATTTAAATATAAACAGAATAATTACATATATACTTGATAAATAGATTACCACAAGATGCAGATTATCCTGGGGCATCATGAATTGTCCAAATAAGTATTGCTTGAAAAAAGAAGTTCCTATCATTGATTAGTCTCAATACATCATACATATTGACTCCCTTTGATGAATTTCAAATCTCATAACTAAGAGGCTCCATATACGTGTCCATATCTTTCACCTGATATTTACCTGTTAAAAATGTAAATTAAATTTTATTGTAGTTCACATGATTTTCCATAATCTTCAAAAAAATATAAAATTAATAATTTCGTGTACCTAGTATGACTAAAATTAAAATTGTATGCTCCTTTTTCATTTCCATCCAAGGGGGAATATTATTGTTAATAATAAAAATTTGCCGAATGGAGTGTGTTATTCTAAGATCTCCAAAAAGATTAACACCATTCATTTCCAAAGAAAGACTTGCATTCCTTGACTTGTTTCTTAAATCTGAACATTTCTCTTCAATCTCCTTCCAATATTTTCTATTTGACACCATCTTATCTCCTTCTCTATGCATGATAATTCATAAATCTAGCTAATTACTTATATTTGAATATCATCTTAAACCTTGGTGTTATTAGAATGTGGCCTAGTACCTTATAATGAACCTTCTTGGATACTTGATCTTCATGATACCTATTGGTGTGACATATTGGGCATTATTGTAGATTCTCATTAGCTTTATAATATAAGATATGGTCATTGGACATGCATCATATGCATTGTAATCCATTTTAGTGTCTTTAATTATTAAATATACTTATTTTTGAGAATGAGTCATCTTATTATCTTTTGTAAGTATATTATCTACTAAAATTCTACATGATCCAACACAAGAACTTTATATTAATCAATATACGTAATATTCAAAACTTGGTTTATTGAGAGATAATTTAAGGAGTTTAAAACCTGACTCAAGATATTAATAGAGTATGTGTTCATCATTAAATGCATAAATTTCAAGTTCAAAAATAACATAAGTGTTGCCAATACAGATGTCTATGTATTAGGGTAAAGAGGAATCCTAACAAGTTGAGTTAGGAGTGAATCATCAACTTCCTCAGCGTATGTGTAGAAGTAATATATAAATTCATTCACCCCATCCTCATTTATATGTGAAGTGGTATTGCCCATATATTTTCCTTGTTATTCATTTTAAAAGTCATTATCATCCATGTTATATGCCCTTTCTTCAACATGGCTATGAACTTAGACCGGCTATTCATAAAAAAATCATTTGAAATAATTAATAGTAGGTAAATATAAAAATTACATGTTCATTAATTATAAGTATACTTGAGTTTTAGGTATAATATACCTCTTCTATATAAACTCCATACTTCAATATATGGATACCAAAAAGTTAGTGCTTCTTTAATTTTGTATTTTTACACTTTTCACAGATGCATTATATCATTTAATTTAAGTATTCATTTATTCCTAGACTAGGTATTGTTACATGTTCATCTAAATATTCAAAAAAAGATATACTATTTTCTTGCATGCACCATGAACTATAAATGGTAATTATGTACCTCTCAACTTGAGACATATTTGTATAGTTTGGCCTTTGGTTATTTATTACTAAAGTTGCATATTAACAAATGTGTTCATTGACCCATGTTTTATCTTTAAGTTTCATGTCTATGGTTTCTCAATTCCTACTATGTAATGAAACCTTAGTCTACCTCTCTTGTTATTTCTATCATTATAAAAAAAAATTATAAATGCCAATCTCCAATGAGAATCATTTTGCTAAAGAAATACTAGAGGTGACAGAAAAGAAAATAATGTGATTGTCCATTTTTTGTAAGTGTGGTCAAGGAGATAATAGAGTCCTAGAAAAATATTGATAGTCAATTGGATGAATGTCTACTAAATGACATTTATGATCAATAGTGCCACTGAACATATAAGAAGGCTAAAAATAAGAAATAATTTTTAATAAAATGATGAAAATTCCTGGTTTACAATAATGAAGGGGACAATTTTACTTTTAAGATATAACTTTTTCTCTACCTAATTTTGGAATGTAAACACACCATTTTCAATGTGAACACATCAACTATTTAGGCTTTCACCTATAATATTTGTATAATCTCAGTAGATTATGTAGATTATTATCTAACTATAATATTATTATTAATGGATTCATCTTAGTTAAATGTTTGATTCTTGTTTCAAAGTAAAGCACAGTGAGTTGAATTTTATTTTTTATAATTTTCATTAAATATTACATAAATGATAAATTTTAAAGTATGGAAGTAGGTAGTTTTGATTACCTACTCAAGTGAAGTTGATTATATAGCTTGAATTAATCTAGATAGTTTGTAAGTTATCTTATGTAAATTTTATTGTAGGACTTTGAGGGAGTTAGATGTATAGATTTAAATTATATATCTCTGACCTAAAATCAGTGACTTAGAAATGGTTTATTAATGTTACTATAATATTTAATGATTAATCCGTAATGATAAAAATAGATTATGCTAACATATTTATGGGTTTCATATATGCATATGGTCATTGATTGTAGGAAGATTATAATACCGAAAAGATAATGAAACTAATAATTCCTAAAACACACCCTGAGCAAGAAGTTGAAGAGAAAATGGATTAACCCCAAAACCCTCCAACCTCTACCTAATAAAAAATAAGATCAAGCATCTATTGATGAGGTGAATAATGATGAATATTCTATATTTTTTCAAATGGGTCATTGATTTCATTTCAATATTGTTTTTGGATTATTTCTACATAAAGTTATTTTTAAAAAAATCAAAGTATTTTGTAACAACAATGTCTCCAACATCTCCAATCCAAGGCATCTATTGATGCTTATGAAGATGAATGAGGACTAAAAATTATTGAAAATATGTTTAACAAAAAGATGAAATAAATAAAAATGATATCCAAAAAAAATAGGGATTTGAAGTCTATAACGCCATATAAGATGTCATAAAGATGACTGCCCTATGAAACTATGTCATTTATGATGATAAAACACCAAGGGTTATCCCTTAAATCTAAGGACAAAATCCAAATAAGATAAGTAATATATGATTCAAGACAACAAACCCCAAAAAGTGGTGGCTATAGAAAACCAAAGAGTCAAAAAATCATCAATTCAATAAGAGACAACCAGAAGATCTCTAGCAGAATTTTGTAAATGTAATAAATGAGGGCATCTTGAAAGAGTGTTAGGAAAACCATGTAAATAAACTATGTGTAGAATATGGACCTAATGATCATGGAGATACAGTTCAACTAAACCTCAAACCAGTCAATATAGTCAAAGTGTAGGACTTAGTAGAGAAGAAGTTGTTTCCTGTTACAAGTGGAACTAAAAGGAATCAAGAGTTAAGCATTTACGTATAATAGCAATAGATGCATCATGCGATTCAAAAAGTAAATGATATAAATATTCAATCTAATGATATCAAATGGTATGTAAGTCACATCACCTAGATCAATTAGTGACAATAAACAAGAAAGTAGTCAAAACTATAATAAACCAATAAAAAGTTAAATTGTAGAAAAAAATGCAAAACTGAAAAGAGAAGAAAACAAAAAATAAGAAGAATTATTGGCACCATTACAATATTTTATATCACTTATACATTGTACACCAATAACTGTACTAGTTGAGTTATTAGTTGATTGTATTTTGCATTTAACAACTAAGAACATTGGATACATACCCAGGCTATATATGGAAGTATTGGCATTAGGAAAGGAAAAAAATAAAATAAAAAAATCAATTGAGATTAATAATTTTAAATTTAGGACTCTCTAATGCTTTTATTTATGGTAATTAAGGAGTGAACATAATTCTAAATATATTTTGGAAAGAGCTTGGCAAAGCATCCTTAATTATAATTTTGATGCCACTTAGGCTCGAGATAGTAAATAATTTAATGATTGCACACAGCATAAAATATTATCATTGTGAAAAATGATTAACAATAGATTTTTTACATCGTTAAAATAAGAAGAGTTATCAAACAATAAGGTGTTGTTTAAATACATTCTTTTTTCCTTCAAATATTTAACCTAAAAAACAAACACAATATTTCTTTCAGCCTGATTTAATCACAAATTTGATTGCATATTTTTTTAGCTATGAATTTTATCCTACATGAATTCGAACATGAGTATGAATGTGGTAACTTAGGGTACAGCTTGGGTATGGTAATACAATAAAAATTTAAAAAAATAGTCAAATAAGCAAAAATAACCACATAATATGCATAGAGTAGACAAAAAAGCTAAATAACCACAAAACATACTCATAATTCAATGCCAAATGTCATGATATTAAGTCAATGGACTTAGAACAAGTACATAGTGAAAATTTTACAATGTATACATAAAAATAAAGACTAATTAGCATATTCACTATTTGATAATATTGAGACTCCACAAGTTTTTGAAAAGCTCTCAATGTCTCAAGCCAAATAGAGGCCCACACGTGTTGTGGCCTCAAATCTTCTAACTCAAACTATTTTTATTTGGAAAAAATATATGGAAATGGATAATCATGCAGCTTAGGCAAGACAATTGCTTTCTAATTAATTATTTATAAATGTTAAATGGTGATGGCGAGGGTTTAAATTTGATGCCATATTTTGAGATTTTTGTCTTTTTTTTTGGTGTTCAATAATTTAGATATTTTGATTATTATTTTTATATTTCTTTGGGAGTGTTTGAATAAAAACTTTTGGCTAAAATTTGTCAGACAAACCTATGTATTATTATGTTGTTTTAGTTGTGGCCAATATGATTACATTAATATAATATTTAACCATTGATAATGGTAATTCTCATTCTTTTTTAAATCATGCTCAGATGATGATCATGATGAATCATTATTGGAAGAATCATAATATTGCAAGAAAATTAAATTGTGCTCAAATGATGATAAATACTCTTAATGAAGATATTAGTGCTGAAGAATGATCAAGCTCTAATGAAAACTTGAAATAAAATAATCACTTTGAGACTAATCAAGGAGTTTCAATAATGATTGTTTTGAGGTTAGTTATTATTTGGATAGGGCACCATAGAATTGTTCTGGGCAAATGTGTAATGTTTAACTCAACTGACTTAATTGGGATGAGTATGATGACAGTATCGACAATTAAGAAATGGAATAATGTGTCAATGTCTTTCTAATAAATTAAAAATACAATGGAAAAGAATCAATATACTAAATAGATCAAGATCTGGTACAACTTTTGGCTTACAATAAAAATTCTAGTAATGTTAAAATGTAATTAGATAAATGTTCTGAGATTTCTTTTTATTTGGATAGTTGATCAATGCATTGGCATGAGAGGATATGAGATGTTTAATTCAGCCTCTTAACTAAAGCAGAGGCTATTAGTGTAGGTTTTTATTTTCCCCTATTATTTAATTAGAGAAATTATATATTTGTGCATACATGGAGTTTTCCTACATTCATGGGATAGGCTAGCTTATGTGGAGATCTATGTCATAGATGTGTCATAGGTGTCATAAGAATATCATAACTCCTTTGATCGGCTATTCTGGGTATATGAGTTACTTCTCTATTCTTAGCACCTTGTCACCACCTTTCATGGAGGAGTTACAATCTATTTTTGGGGTGCCTTGACCACCATTTGTGGAGGAGTTACTTACTAGCTCTCCCATATGTATTCTTCATTATGGCCATCTCATGTTAATGGAATATTGGCTTTTCTCCAAATTGTCTATGCAATTGTCTCTTATTTGATTTCATTTACTTGAGAATTTTGTGGTATTCACTTGCTTCATCCCGTGCAACCACAACTCATGCATCCTCGTTATTTGGACCTTGGCGAATCCTCTGATATGGTATCAGAGCCACCGTGATAATTGGTTGTCTATTTTGCTATTGCTTTCATTGAAATCTAGAGCTTTGTTAAGGTATTTTTTTTTAAGAAATTTGAAAATTGTTGGGAGATATTGCTAGTTGTCCGTGTTATTGTTCCTTCCATGGCTTGTTTGGTCTCTCCATATACATGCAGGCATGTGATCATGGTCCAATAATCTTGTTTTTGTCAATCAGCTTGCATATTTTGTGTTTTAATCAAAATTGCAAGTTGTCACATGCCTTTGTAATCTCTTGGTAGTTGATTCTACCTTTGCATGCCATTTTTTGGTTGTTGAGGTCATTTTTTCAGCTAAAGGCATCTATTTTACACTAGATCTGCATCTTCTATACATCAGAAAGAAAAATGCCTTCTGGATTTTATTCATAGCCCAGAAAAACCATCTAGGTATCTTTTAGTTTTTGCATACATTCTGTATACTTTGCAAAAATGCACTCAGAAAGCTATAGCGAAACCCCTCTCCGTTGGCAGTTGCAATTTTGAAGGCAGTTTTCAAATGCTCCATTCTTGCTCATACGAACTCCTTTTCCCACAATTGTTTTTTTGTTTTTGGCTATTTTTTCATGCTCTATGCACTAATGTAGATTTTTTTTGATTTTGATGCTAAAAGTTTTTAGAAATAGCAGATTCTCAGTCGTGACATTGCACAGTTCTCATTTTGGGAACTTCAGAGGATCATAACTTTCACATAAGACCTTGTATCGAGACGATTATTTTTTTGAAAGTGCATGATTTTTTGAGTAGATCACAGTGGTGCTATTTATTTCTCTAGATATTATGCCAAAGTTGTATTTTCAGCATATGCTCTTCATGAGGGTTTTATAATGCATTAAAATCAAGACCACTTATTATTTCTTACTAGTGGCAGTTGTAAACACACTAATATAAAGTGCCAAATCATTTTTTTGGGGGTTATTTGATTGAGTGAAAAAGTGGGGGTGTGATTGTCTTTCAGCACTTTATTTACTTCTGTTATCTTTCTCCTTTCTGCATAATTTCACAAACTTGCAATCAACACAACTTCACCTAAATTTAGCTTAAAATGGATTATTTTCAACTTAAACCCCTAACATCCTTCAACTATCATGAATGGAAGGTTAAAATGTCAATCATTCTTAGAAGCAAAGGGTTGTATAGGATCACCATGGGTACTGAAGTAGAACCCAGCACTGATGCTGAAAAGGTCAAGTGGTACAACCGTAGTGATGAATCCTATGGATTACTGAGCTTGTCCATGTCTCTGGAACTTCTCTTCCATTTAGAAACTTCCAAGACTCCCAAAGACATATGGGACACCCTAAAAGTCTTATTTGGGAAGCTTGATGAGATGAGAGGTCATGAGCTCGAAAATGAACTCATAAGTCTAAGTCCTAGTAACTTTGACACCCTACAAGACTTCTTCACTAAGTTTAAGGCCCTCATATTGCAATTGAAAGAATGCGGGATAGAGAAGAAAAATGATCAACTCATCCTTTCTATTCTCACTAAGTTAAGTCCAAGCTATTCAGTCTTTATCTCTACTTTCCATGCCACAAAAAGTGCCCTTGGCACTACATGGAAAATGCCTTCTTTGGATTAATTCATTACCGTCTTGACTAGGGAGCAAGATAAACTAATCCAAATGGGCACATTGAAGTCTACTCAACCCCAAGTTTTGATAGCTGAAAATGGTAAGGATAAGACTTCAATAAAGGAAAAGAAGAAAAAGAACAAGGACCAAGAGAAGAAGAAAGAAAACAATAATCCTACCAAAAACAACACTGAGTCTTCCTCCTCCAATGTTAAACCTAAGAAGGAGAAGGTTAAGTGTGCCTATTGTAAGAAGACAGGCATGGTGAACACAAATTCATGAAGAAACAAATAAATCACCTAACTCATCTTCTAGAGAAGCACAACATAGGTGTTCCTGAGTCCATCAAGCAGAATTCATCTACCTAAGATTCTACCAAGGCAAAAGGCAAGGATAAGGAGAAAGAAAAGGGCAAGGCCCTTGTAGCAACTATAGCTTCTACAACATCATGGGTCATTGATTCAGATGCTTCTCACCACATGGGCTCTTCACTAGTGAGTTTTCATCTTTAGAGCCTTGTAGCATGACTTCAATTAATTTTGGTGATGACACATCAGTTTCTATTGCAAGGAGAGGGTCAGTTGAAATGGAAAGAGGAACATTCAATAATGTTCTAAGTGTTCCTTCTCTTTCAACCAATCTCCTATCAGTGTACCAAATCACTCACATTGGTTGGGGCATGAGAGTTGAGTTTTCACCAAATTCAGTGGCTATCAGGGAGTTGCATAGTGATACTATAGTGGCAGTGGGTAGGGCAGATCACCAAGTAAGGTTATACACCTTCTCACATTTTGCACTAAATTCTTCTCCAACAGCATTGTTAACTCATTTAGATGAAGCTAGCAAATTATGGCATGAGTGGTTTGGCCACCTTAACTACCACTACCTTGAACAACTTTGAAAACATGACATGGTCATTGGCTTGCCTTGTGTCCAATTCTCAAAAGGAATTTGTGAAGGTTGCTCCCTTGGGAAGCATCTCGAAGAAAAATTTGACAAAGGCAAAGCTTGGAGGGCTTCACAACCTTTGGATTTAGTCCACAGTGATGTATCGAGACCCTTTCCCAAACCATCTTTCATAAGGGCCAAGTACATCCTCACTTTCATTTATGATTTCTCTAGGTACACTTGGATATATTTTCTCAAACAAAAGTCTGAAGTATTTGAAATTTTTCTAGACTTCAAGGTTCTTGTTGAGAAATAGAGTGAGAAATCCATCAAGGTTCTTTAAACTGATAATGGAGGGGAGTATATCAGCAATAGGTTTGAGCAATTTTACACCACAGAGGGGATTGATTTATAGCACATAGTCACTTACAATCCCTCACAAAATGGGGTTGCAGAATGCAAAAATAGGTTCTTAAAAGAGATGGGTAGCTGTATGATTCACTCCAAATCCTTAGCACCACAGTATTGGGCCAAAGCCATCAATTGTACTTGCTACATTAAAAACAGGGTTCCTCACAAAGCTTTGAAAGGGATAACACCCTTTGAAGCTTGGTATAAAATGAAACCTAATGTTAAGCACCTTAGGGTTTTTAGATCCCCAGCCATGGCCTGCATACTAAATAAGAAGTGCAAAGCTATGGAATGTCAGTCCAAGCCTTGCATTTTTGTAGGATATCCAGATGGTATTAAGGGGTATCACCTTCTAGATCTGACCACTCATGAGTTGTTCATTGAGAGAAGCGTCCACTTTTAGGAGAGTCCTAGAGACTCAACACTTGACACTTCTCCCTCATCAGATCTACTTCTTCATGATGATTCCTTAGATTCAAATCAGCCACAGCAAGTTCTTGAGCCAGAAACATCTTCTTCTTCCTCTTCAAATTCAGACAATGAGGACAGTGATGCAGAGTCATCCACCTCTAGTCAGTTAGAGCATGAGGAGTTAGCACCTGACTCGCCCACTTCTAGACCACTTTGGGCCAGTCAGACACTTGAGAGTGTTGGCACTTGGGTAGGAGATCCTGCAGATGATAGACGCACTAAGAGGGATTATCAGATAGATCCACATGCCTTCTTTGCCTTAATTTCATATCTGCATATTTTTTTATAGGCATCGGGAGTACTTGAGTGGGATAGTGCTATGGAGGAAGAATATTCTTCCTTAATAAAAATTCACACTTGGGACTTGACTTCACTTCCTAAGGGAAGGAAGATGGTTCGATGTAGGTGGATATATTAGACCAAGTTTGTAGTAGATGGGTCGGTTGATAAATACAAGGCATGACTGGTCACCAAGGGTTTCTCACAGGTGGCAGGAATTAACTACTCAGAGACCTTTGCACCCATTATAAAGATGACTTCTATCTGACTCACCTTGGCTATTTCCATAACACATGGTTGGGATGTGCACCAAATAGATGTGAAGAGTGCCTTTCTTCATGGAGACCTAGAGGAGGAGATCTATATAGAGCAGTCGCCAGGATTTGTTCAAGATTCTTTCTTAGTATGTAGACTTAGGAAATTTATCTATGGCCTTAAACAAGCCCCTCAAGCTTGGTATGCCAAGATGGATTCCTTCCTTCTCATAGAGGGTTTCACTAGGTGCCATTCTGACCCCAATGTCTACTTCTTGTAGTAGGATGATTCGCTCCTAATTTTGGTTCTATATGTTGATGACCTTTTGATCACTGAGAGTTCTTCATCAGCTATTGCAGCAGTGAAAGCATCTCTCCAGGATAGATTTGACATGATAGACTTGGGTTTGTTACACTACTTCCTTGGCATTGAGATCTCACAGTTAGATTCAGGGATTTCTCTTACACAACCTAAGTATGCTCTTGATTTGTTATCTCGATTTCACATGGCTGATTACAAGCCATCTCTAACTCCCTTTCTATCAGGAGTCAAGCTTGAGGCTGACTATTCTTCACCATTAGTTGATGCCACTTGGTATCGACAACTTGTTGGCAGTCTCATCTACTTGACTCACACCAAGCCTGACATATCATATGCAGTGGGATTTGCCTCCAGATTTATGCAGGAACCTCATGAGTTGCATTGGAAAGTAGCTAAGAGGATCTTGCATTACATATAGGGTTCACATAAATATGAGATTCATTACAGATTTGGCATAAAGGTTGACTTGGTTTGATATAGAGATTCAGACTGGGTTGGAGATTCACAAACTCGCAAGTCCACTTTTGGTTACAGTTTCTCTCTAGGTTTTGGTCCTATCAGTTGGTCTAGAAAGAAGTAAAATTCTATTGCTATATCATCCATAGAGGCAGAGTATAGGGGAGCTATTAATGCAACTACTAAGGCTATTTGGCTTTAGGGGATACTTTTTTGAGTTTGGCATTCCTATTAGGTATCCCACCAT
>JARHVA010000096.1:8180000-8202500 GCA_037957365.1 Torreya grandis
ATCAGCCTATTTCATTTCAAAGTTTAGCATGTCTTTCTATTTAAATAGTATCAATACATTTTTTAGCAAGAGAGACCTAGTTATGGACTTATGTGATTTATTTTATTTTATTTTTTAATTGAGTTTGTGAGACTTAGCCTTAAAATCAACATACAAATTCCAAAAGGGTTATTTTCTTGAAAAGCATTTGTTATTTCCATTTTAAATTCATCTCACAATGAATCCTTATATTTGTTGAGAAATGAGTTGATTTGTTAAACACATGTACCATTTCAATCCATTTTTCATCCATTTTTCCTTATGTCATAGTAAAATTACAAATCCTCTATGGTTTCCTAAATGCATCATGTATCTATGGGTTGGAACTATTTGTAGTCATATGATCATCTACTAAAAAAATCAGCATGAAATAAAATATATGTGAAGATAGGTACTGGTGTGAGACAGGCAGACTTCAAAGTTGTATGAAAGTGAGAATATACTAAATTAATTCTATGTTTTAATGTTTTTATAATTCTTAGGTTGTTTTTTTTATTGTTAGTCTGATATTAAATTCACTTTATCTTCTTGACTATGGGAAAAGATTTATTATATATTTATTTTTACCGAATAATGAGGCTTTGCAACAATTGTAGCAGTCTGTAAAGATTTAATGTTGATAGATGAGGTACTAGATATATATTAGGATATTTACCCCTGTAATGTATTTCTATTGAATATGGAAGAAAATAAAAGTTACGATTTACGATATATCCTTCTCCTCAAGCATGGTTCCAACTATATCCTTTTACTCATCATGTTTACGCAAATTATTTGAAAAAGAAAAGATTAATACTTAATTGTATGTGCTTATTTGAACCTTATACTATCACTTACGGGCAAGTGTCTTCCCTTCCAATTAACAATCTAGTATTTTATTTCTTTTCTCCAAGCAAAATCATACCCTATTTTTGATATATCATTAATTATTCTTTTAGTTTAAGATTAATTTGGAGTTGTTTGCCTCATCTAATTTTTTATTATACATGTATTTTATTTTGGGTAATCCTTATGGTTCACTTATTTTGTTTAATTTTATACATTTAGCAGATAAATCCTTTCTACTAGCTTTAGAAGTTTACATTACATAAAGGGTACTACTATTTATTAATACCTTTTACATTCTAGATTTTAGGATTCTAATACTATTGTAGAACAATATAATAGTTTAATTTCAACTCATTCTCTCTTGGATCACACATATATCATATCAATCCTTGACAACGAAGATATTTATGACATATAGAAGTGGTGGTTAAACATATAAGAACCCCCATACAAAATTTTGAATAGACTTATGTCACAAGTTATGTTTTTAATAACAACTTATTTGAGGATTTGATACTTAAATGTTGACATAAATTGGATACAAAAAACCCTTTTCCCATTCCCTACAATTCATTTTATGCTTTCATCATATGCACCAATAGGATCTAAAGAAAGAGTCTATCATGAAGCCTTGAAAATTGAGGAAATTACAATTCTATGTTCAAATAAAATAATATTCATATGGCCAGATGTGATTCTAGGAAAGGAAAATACATGGCATGTTACCTAATATATAGAGGGGATGTGGTGCCAAAAGATATTAATGCAGCAGTTTCATAGATCAAAACAAAATGCAATGTCCAATTTGTAGATTAGAAAGATTTTTTGCTCATTTCTTGGGGTACCTACCTAAGTTTTTCCTCAAATTTATTTATATTTTGATGATGAAGTAATAAATAATAGTCTCGTTTGGTTTGATTGATAGATGGGCATCTCTTATATTTTTTCATTTCTTCTTATATACCAATATTTTTTACTAAAACCCCATTGAAATTTTGAAATAGTCTCTTCTCATTAAAGAGGCTATGCTCTTATGTTTATTAAGGTACTAAGGGTTGGTGTATCCACTACACTTTAAGGTGTTGTTTCTAGTTTTAAATCTGTAATACTCTTTACTAATTTTAACAGTTGGATGGTTTATTAGTTACTTAGTAGTTTTTAAATCATTTAAAGCTGATGTGAATAATTTTTAATGAGGGATGTTCTATTCCCTATAATATCTAATTTATGGAAAGTTTGTTTATAATGAAAACATTCTCACCCTCTACTTATTTAAGTGATTAATGCTTTACATATGAAGCAAGTAGGGAACCTTGTTTGAATCATGAAAAGTTAGTTGAACATGCTTAATAGTAAAACATAGGAAAATATATTTATGCATTGTACTATCTCACGAAAAACCAAAAGATCAATGAAATTAAGTATTTCTAGTTTTCTATATAAAAATTTATAACAACAATACAAGGTGTCCGATAAATGAGGGTTTGATTATCACAAAAGTATAGTAAAACAACTTATTATATGCTTGTTCATGTTTAGAGTGCCCTTAAAACACCTCAGGCAAACCTTAATTGGTTGTAAATGCCTCAATGGAATTATTCTAGAATTATGTCATTTTAAAGGATCAAGCATTCATATAAATTGGAAATGACATGATAAGGAGGAACATATTAGAAATATTTTATCATGTTATTCAAGAAAATCATACTTATTCTCACTTCTGGAGATGATTATTTGTTAAAAGTGAACTAAGATTGTGGGATCCATACTCATGTCTACCCTATCAAAGACTTCTCTTCCTAGGATGTCATGGAACTCTTGTGCAAGAAACTAGGAAAAGATAGAAAGATGCAACTAACTCATCATCACATTCTTTAGATAAAGAAAATCTTAAAGGTATGTGACAACATTGCCCTTGTTTTTCAATGGCTAGAAACATATATATGTCAAAGTCTGGACATAGATGAAGATTATAGGTGAGATATTGAATGGAATAAGGATGAACATCCTTTTAGATATGTAGAATAGTCTAGCATAGAAATGAATGACCTTTTATTTTACTTTGATTAACTCTCAACTTCAATGAAGGATATTTTTCTAGACATTTTCCCTTTTTCTATGGTTGGGACTAGGATAAGGTTTTGTGTATTGTGGGAGAGGATGAGTTGAATAGCCTCTGAAAGAAAGGTTTTTTGTTGAAGAAAGAAAAATGTGAAAATAAGGGGATGTTTCACCCTATTATTTTTACAATCAATCACAACATGACAAAAGAAAAATTATTCAAAGATGCACATGATTTGAGTAAGGTACTAGAAGGAAATAAACCAATAAGGAAAAATATGATTATTCAAACCCTACCTATAATTATTATATTATATTACTTGTTTATTAATCTAATAAAATATGTATTTATGATTAAGACAAAATTAGAGGCATTAGAGGGATCTACCTTTAAGACATTATATCTAAGCCTTCTCTCATTTTTGTAAAAAAAATTATTTAATGCTAATGAACCTAAAAACTATCATGACAAATAAAATTACCAATAGGCCAAGATTTTGAAAAATAACTTTTCTTGATTCCTATTTTATAACTTAAAACAATTACAAACCCAAACGATGATTAAATAAGCCTCAACTCAAAAAATGAAATTCACATGTAAAATATTTTAAAAAACTAAAATCTAAAAAAATGTCTATTTTTAGCAGTCATTATTTATAGTAAGTTTCACATGTAAGCATGCATGGTTCTAAAAATATTCTTAAATGTACTAAATCATAAAATTATCCTATGGGATGAAATTCAACTAAAGTTGATGTTTGGTTCTAAAAAATAGAAAATTCTCAAAAAAACATTAAAGATTAACTTCAAACCCACAAATGATCACGTTTGGACTCTAAAAAATATCAAAATCAAATATAAGGGGATAGAGTTCATTAAGGAGGATTAAAACTTTTTGATATGATCATTTTCTCATGTTGAAGAGCTCAAACGAAGTTAGGGTTAAAAGTTATGGTCTCCAAAAGGTTAGCCTATTTTTTCTACACCATTCTCCTCTGGTTGAAAATAACTCATCTCCTATGAGTTTCCCTGATTATACTACTAACATTTATCTTTATCCCTCTTTTTTATCTCCCCTTTTGTAATCCAAGAGTTGTCTTTTTTCTCCAATCCTTCCCACTACACCAAATACCTATTATAATTCCCTTGCTTTGTGCTCATTGTCTTCATAGACAAAATTTGTACTATTTTTTCTTTCTTCTTTGGAACTTATTTCTCCAAATTTACTTTTGTATCTTCATAATATTCACCATCTTATCTATGGAATTCATATAAATCTAAAACATTAAATACTAGAGATATATCAAAATTCTATGGTAAACTCAACTCATATGCATTATCACTGATTTTTTTTCATAATTCTACATGGCCCAATTTTCTTGTACTTCAGCTTGTTGTATGTGCCTTTTGTAAATCTCTCTTTCCTCAAGTAAACTATTACCAACTTTCCTTCAAATACCTTAGATCTTCTTCTGACATATGCTATTGATTTATATTTCTCATTACTTTCCTACAACTTTTTTCTTACTGCTTGCAACTGTTGCATATGCTCTACAAATACTTTTGCATCATCACTAATTCATTATAAAATTATTAATTGTACCAAATTTAAAATAGCCATAGAATGTCTCTCATAAATAATTTGAAAAGGTGACTTTCTTATTGATCTATTCACTAAACTGCTATATTCAAACTCATCGTGTAATAAATCTAAGTCTCATTGCTTGGGCTTCTCTCTCACTATGCATCTCAACATATTTCCCAAGCTCATATTCATAGAATTTGTTTATCTATCTGTTTGTGGGTGATATACACTACTAATTGTAGCTTAGTACCCATATTTTTTACAAAGTCCTCTAAAAATGACTTAATGGGATTTTTGTTAACACATGAATCTAGAATGAATAGGAATAACAATACTTCTTTTGAGAATGTTTTCAAGTCTCAAGTATCATTTGGCAAAGGAAGAGGAAGAGGAAGGTCAAACTTTAGAGGAAGAGGCAGAGGTAGAAATGGAAGGAACAATCCAGATCAAGGTGAAAATAATCAAAACTACAACAATAGAGGATGTGGCAACACTCACTTTTGGCAAAATTCACAGAGGTTTGATAAATCTAACATTCAATTTTATTACTGCAAAAAATATGGACATTATGCAAGTGAATGTAGAAAGAAACAAGGAGATGTGGACAAACAGAATGCTAATTACATAAATAAATCTAATTTTAATTCTAGAAGCTTATTCTTCACTTGTCATGTTACTCAAGAAAATTCTAGAGATATTTGGTTTTTAAATAGTGGATGCAGTAACCATATGACAGGGAATAAATAATTATTTGCTAGTCTTGATGATTCCATAAAATCTGAAGTGAAATTAGGAAATGATAATAAAGTGGATGTAATGGGTAAATGAGTAATAAATGTTTTGGCAAAAAATGGTGAAAGAAAATTTATTCCTGATGTTTATTTTGTACCTAGACTAAAGCATAATCTTATGAGTGTTGGATAGTTAGTACAGAAAGGTTACAGAGTATCTTTTATGGATAATGTTTGCACAATACTAGACAAATTTTCAAATGACAGGTTGATAGAAAAAGTGGAGATGACCAAGAATCGGATGTTCCCTCTTTGAATTCAGTGCATCTAAGGAGAAGAGGAAGCCCACTTCAAAACCATGCATCTAGACCAATTATGACTATGGCATTTAAGGTATGCACATGTACATTTTGGAGATTTGAATTTGTTACAAAATAAATTTATGGTGAAGGGATTACCACCAATAGAGTAGCTAGGAAGTTCATGTGAGAGTTGCATCCTGGCAAAACAGCATAGAGAGAGCTTTCTAGTAGGAGCTTCATATAGAGCAAGGGTAATATTGGAGCTAGTCCATAGTGATTTATGTGGACCAATGCAAACTCCATCATTTAGAGGTATTTATTATTTTCTAACCTTCATTGATAATTTTAGCAGAAAGACTTGGATATATTTTCTCAAGGAAAAGTCTGAAGCCTTTGAAAAATTTAAAGAATTCAAGGCTATGGTTGAAAAGCAGAGTGGCCATTACATCAAGGTACTTAGATCAGATAGAGGAGGTGAATATATGTTTAATTAATTTTTAAAAATTTATAGATATCATGGCATTAAAAGACAACTAACTATAACGTACACACCACAGCAGAATGGTGTAACAAAAAAGAAGAATAGAACAATCATGGAGATGGATAGAAGCATGTTGAAGGACAAAAATTTGTCAAATGAATATTGGGAAAAAGCAGTAGCATGTGCAGTATATATTTTGAATAAAAGCCTAACAAAGAGTGTCAAAGATCAAATTTCACAAGAAGCTTGGAGTGGTAAGAAGCATAGTGTACATCATTTTAGAATTTTTGGTTGTATTGCATATTCTCTTATACCATCTAAATTGAGAAGAAAACTTGATGATAGAGGTGAGAAATGCATTTTTATTGGCAATAGTGAAAAATCAATGGCTTATAAGTTGTATAATCTCATTTCAAAGAAAGTGATTATTAACAGAGATGTGGAATTTAAGGAAAAAGATGCATGGGATGGAAGCATTGATAAAACCATCACAATTGGAGCACCAATTCCCCAAAATGAAGAAGAATCTGAAGAACAAAATTTGTAAGGTGATCAATTCTCTCCACAAGCAAGAACAAGCACTCCAATAAGAACACCTAGGAGCTTAGTACAAGATGAATCATCTGGTCATGCATATCATCCTACTCCCAATTCACAAGTGATGAATCAAATCCAACTCTTGCCACTTTAAGATCAAAATTTAAAGGTAATAAAATGAGAAACTTGAATGAGATTTATGATCAAGAATAAGAGAAGTTAGATTTGTGTTCAAATTTTGCCTTTTTCTCTCATGATCTTGTGTATTATGAAGAAGCAATTAATGAGGAACATTGGATAAAATCAATGGATGAAAAGATGAATGCCATTGAGAGAAATCAAACATGGGATCTAATCAATCTACCTGAAGGTAAGGATTTCATAAGAGTCAAATGGGTTTTTAAGACCAAATTTAATACATAAGGTAAGATTGAAAAGCACAAGGTAAGGTTAGTAGCAAAAAGTTTTACACAAGAACATGGAATTGATTATAATGAAACATTTGCTCCAGTTGCTAGACTTGACACTATTAGAATGGTTTTAGCAATAGATGCACAAAATAATTAGAAAGTATATCAAATAGATGTCAAATCAGCCTTTTTGAATGGTTTTCTAGATGAAAAAGTGTATGTGAAACAACCACCAGGTTATGAAGTGCATGGACATGAAAAAAAAGTCTACATATTGAAGAAGGCCCTCTATGGTCTCAAGCAAGCACCAAGAGCATGGTATAGCAGGACTGATTCATACATGATAAATAATAGATTCAACAGAAGTAATAGTGAGTCTACATTGTACACAAAAATCAATAAAGAAGGTCAAATTTTGATTGTGTGTTTGTATGTTGATGATTTGATTTTCACTAGAAATTTGTCTGTAGACACATTTAAATCAGCAATGAAGAAAGAATTTGATATGACAAATTTGGGATTAATGAAATATTTTTTGGGCATTGAAATTGTACAATCAGAGGAAAAAAAATTTATTTGTCAAACTAAATATGCAAAGGATGTGTTAAGGAGGTTTGAGATGTTGAATTGTAAATCAACACCTACACCAATTGCTACAGGGACCAAAATCAACAAAGAAGACAAAGGTTCTAATGTTGATTCTAAAACATTCAAAATACTAATTGGTAGTTTGATGTATCTTATAGCTACAAGACCAGATATCATGTATGGGGTTAGCTTAATCTCTAGATTCATGGTGTCACCAAAAGACTCACATTGGCAAGTTGGAAAAAGAATATTGAGATATGTGGCATGAACAACAAAATATGGAATTTTATATTCCACAACTAATGATTTTGGTTTGATTGGTTATATTGATAGTGATTTTGCAAGTAGCATTGATGACATGGAGAGTACTTCTGGACATGTATTTCTTTTTGGAACAGGTGTGGTCACATGGGCATCCAAAAAGCAACCTATAGTGACACTTTCATTCGCTGAAGTAGAGTGTGTAGCAGCCACATCAACAACATGTCAAGCAACTTGGATAAGGAGAGTATTGATAGATTTATTATAAGCACAGAAAGAGTCAACACCAATCTTTTGTGACAACAAATCAGCAATTGCATTGTCAAAAAATCATGTTTTTTACAAGAGGAGCAAGCACATTGATACAAAATTTCATTTTATTTGAGAGTTAGTAAACAATGGAGAAATCCATTTGGAGTTTTGCAGATTTGAAGACCAATTGGCAGATATATTCACAAAGGCATTAACAAAAGAGAGTTTTGTTTATCTAAGACAAAATTTAGGCATTGTAAATGTTGAAGTAGTTAGCCGTAGAAATTAAGGGGTAGTGTTAGAACTGTAGTTAATTTCTCCACTCCGCTTGTTTAGTCTCCATCATGCAAGCAGCATGCATGAACAATTGTTTCAGTCACAGCACAGTTTGCATGGACAACTGTTTCAGTTATAGCAGTTAAACATTAGTTTATTTCTAGTTTAGTTTATTCTTTAATTCTATTTATGTGACCCTGATCGCAGATTTTGTGATAGATAATTAATAAGATTCAATAAAAAAATTCATTGTTGTAGCAATCAGTTGGCGTACATTATTTTTGTTATTTTTTATTTTTCTCTGTCCTCTCACAATTCCAACATCAACTACAAAGCACCTTAATCAAACAAACCCGCTTGGCTTTCAAGAGCTCTAATACCAGAATGAAGGTAAGCGCAGACCTATTTCTTGGGCAAACAATCAAACAGAGCATAACATATATTACTTAGAAAGCATAAACAAATAAAAGATTCAAATCAGATATAAAACAAACATTGAACTGTAAAATCAGAATATTGAGATTTATATTATAATGACAAAAAGCTTCGATGCTCAGACAAATGCAAGCTAGCAGATTTGGAATCGGCAGAGCTTCGCTGCAATTTTTCAATCATCACCATACAATGAACTTTTTTTTTCTTTAAAGTCTTTCGCATCCTCTCGACGTTGCAAAAACCAAAGACAAAAGTAGATCAAGGTCAATATTAATGCAGACAAGATATCCGGTAGAGATTTCCTTGCTGCTAAGAACTGTTAAGCATTCAGTGTTAGTGGTGGAGATTAAACTAGCATCAGAACACGTCATCCAACAAGAAAGCCTACCACAACTGACAAGCATTAAATCTTATGAAGTGTGGTATTAAAAAGAAAAAAAAAATCCTTAATTGATTTTGTTTCTTGATTGAAAATTTATTGAAATTATATAAAATCTAAGACACTGAATGAAATGAAACTGTTAAATAAATGTAACTGTAAGTTTAAGTTGTACTAAAATGGTTTGGAACTAAGTTTTCAAAAATTAATTAGAAATATGGAATCACCTCAAATTTTTTTAAATATATTTTATTGTAATCATATTTTATTATTTAATATAATATCAAACCTTTCACTAATAAATGAGTTAAACAAACATCTATTTATCATAAAAATATATTATTAATATTCTTTGTATATCAATAAATAAGAAATAACTACCATGGCCTATGTGCATAAGAAAGTGATTTACGCACGCACATTGTCAACCTCATACCACACTTGCTCTCACATTATGCCCTAAGATAGAGACTAATGATTTTGCAAGAACCTGATATTTTTTTAATACCACCAGTTGATATATATATATATATCTGTGGTGTTAAAACAGAACGAGGCATATCAAGTGGGGAAATTACAGACTTTCTCTTTCTTCGTATCATATAGCAGAGCATGCTAAGCTTTCATTCAAAGTTGAACTACATTTTTTTAATTCCCAAGTTTGTGAGTATAATTACGTTCATTGCTGCTAGCTGTGTATCAATGCAAACGATTTACGATAATTAATGTATACTGAAATATCTCACTTATGTTATTACGAAAACATACGCCTGAATTTATCTTTATCATCTCGTTGTTGGAAATTATGTGTTTCTACAGACAGATGTGGTATCTTTTTTTGTTTGGAAAAATTGATTATTTTTTAATTCTCTAATGTTGTGCTGCCGACGAAATATAGAGTTTATTTTAGAAGGTTGAGTGGAGTAGTACAACATCAAAGTGTTATAAATTATTCTTTTGGAGGAACTACAGAGATTAATTTTGGTTCCATGGGTTCTATAAAAAAACTATTCGACAAACTACATGCAAACATTGTTAATACACTATTATTATCACGTACTGGAATTGCTTCAACAGGATCCGCCAAATTTTGACCTGCTTTAATCTAACAATCAAATCTAAATAAAAATTCTGAGTTTTCCTTTTGAAATTACATATGATTAATTTCCGACTGTCAACTAACTTTTGTAACCAATTTAGATTATCCTTTCCACGATGACTTCTATGTATAATCTGCCAGCCCATTAGGATGGAAACTTGTATATTTTATCAATGGTACCCAGCAGATATATTCTGCAAAGTCCCTATGCCCGCATTTGGTAACAGTAATGGGGCTTTATGGCAGGATGGTAAAGCCACTATATTATGTGCTTGCAATAGCATCTACTGTTTCTATCAGCTATATGAAGATAAATGACCGTAAATTTGTTAGCATTTGCAATCCTAACACTAGCAGTTGGAGACGCCTTCCCCATCATCACATTTTTAGCCGTTATGATTTTATTGCAATGGCTTTTGATCCCTACACCAGCCGTTGAACCCGGGTGATGGGTTTAAGTGGTAATGACCCAAAAGTGATAAGCGAGGCTGAGTGGGATGCTAGAGAATTAGGTATATTAATGGATATATATGATTCAGAGTCTAATACATGGACTGAAATGGATATGGCTATGTCTGATGGCTTTGATAATATACCTGAAGGGAATGGTGTTACTCCAATGGAAGATCTTATTTGTTGCAGGAATCTGGTGGGGTTAACTTACTGGGATTAAGTGTTGACGAAAGGAACTGGGCTAAAATTCCACGCCCACAGTGGGTCTATGTCCATGATCAGAACTATATAGAATATATCGAAGCAGGCGACCCTTCAATTTATGAAAGATTGTGCAGAAATGTGGTTTCTTGGAAAGGGCAAATAGCTTATAAGGGTAACTTAGATATTCATCGCTGGTATTGGAGGTTGAGAGTAACTGACGATGACAGGCTAGTGCTGGTAGACGAACAAATTAATTGTATTTGGGAGTTGAGGGAGGACACAAATGAATGGAAACAAGTGAAAATAATTTTTCCAAAGCTGGATCCAAAAGTACATGAAGTTGCAATGAACAGCAATGCGTGGACAATACTTATTGGGGACAAAATTGAGTTTTCTGAGCTGAGTTTTCTGAGCTTGAGTTTTCACGACACATATACCATTAAATATAACAACTTGTATTATATTATGTGTATTATTGTCTCAGTCAACATCAAATTTAATATTATTATTTTTTTCATCCCACGCTTATTAATTGAATTTGTAACGCTAACACTTAAATAAGATTATTAACACTTAAACAAGGATGAAAAACCATGTTAGAGAAATAGGGGAATGTCAATGTTTTAGTGCATTTTTTATTCAATTACAAAGATTCAATTGTTTGTCTTATTCATCGATGTGATATTAAATATTAGAAAGATTTACTTATAACAACATTCAAAATGAAAAAGTATGGGTTTAGTATCAGATAAAATTAGGGGAGGTTTTATTCCTCTAATATAATATTGATTATATAATGTTTTCATCCAACATTAATATCATGATAAGTTTAAATTTGAATCAATTTAATTAACATCACATAATTTATAATTTTTGATCTCCAAATCAAGGAAATATCAAGAGAACTAACTTCAGAATTGTCATGCAATGCACATTCCATACGAATATTAGCCAATGCATTTTGTGTATATGTGCATATGCATGTCACCCTTAATCACATATGAATGTGATTATTTATTTAATATATATCTAGTTTAATATACAAATCTAAATGTATTGATTTGAAGTGTATATATTATGCATTCCTTGTTACTTTTACGCTATAGAATATAAAAATATTATATCTCTAAATCTTACTATTAATTTTTTATTTATTTTTGTTTATGGTTATTATTTTTTATGCACTATTTATTGTAATATTGAGTTTGCATTATAAATTTATATGTTAACATAACTTTAAACAATTTACAATACAAAAGTAAGGACTTATCATTATACAACTCTTATTTATTTCGCCTTCTTTACATTTATTGCAACCTATTTTTTGATTTCTTCTTCATAAAGCTTCTTTTTTTATTTGTGACATTACAACATGATCCTTTAACAAATTTCAACGCCATTTTAGTTTATATTATGAAGAAAATTAATGATACCTATAAATAATTTAAAATTCATCTTTATTTATTTTAACTAATAATATTAATATCTTTGAGAAAAATCATTTTAATGTTTATTTATCTCTATTTAATATTTATGATGCATTTTAATTGGTTTGAGAAATACAACCTCATTAATACATTCTTGTGTAGGATAAAATGTAAGAGTATGATGGAAAGTTGGTTCATATTTATTTGGTAGTTTCATAAAATCAAGTTGAATGTTGTTCAAAATAGGATTAGTTAGTTTTTTTCTTTCTCTCCAACCATATATATTATTAGACCATTATAATACACGCCCCATGGTTTATTAAAAACACTTTTATTTTTTCTCACATTAGATTCATCCTTTTTTTTAAGCAATGATAATCTAAAACTTCCAATGTAAATTAAATTTATGTGTCTTCCCCTTTCATTTTTTTTTTCATCCATTGTCTTATTAGTCCTTTTTGGCACTCTATTCACCATGAAAATAATATGCTTACCGTACATGTCCATAGAAATGGGTATGTGTGAAAAATAATATGTCCATAGAACTTAAAGAATCCATAGACATTTGGCTTTAAAATTCTTATTTCACACAATAGGTAACATAGATCAACCTTCTCAACATTTAACATTTTATTTTTATAGGTAACATAAATCAACCTTCTCAACATTTTCTTATATAATTAATGAAACATAAAATAAACAATTTAAATCTACTAACCACCAATTATCCAAGACAATTATTGAGAAGGGAAAATCTCATGCGAAGTCTAATGGTTAGACTACTAACCAATGAAAGTTATGAAGGAGAAAAAATATATCAAGGATGTAGGATCTATTATAGACCTTCCCTTTTTGTGATGCCACTACTTTAAACCACATGTGTTCTCATAACTCTAAACTCCACCCATCTAAATTCATATGTAGCACTATTGTAGTGTTTACCAATATTATTTCAATTTATTAATAGAAAAAAAATGAACTAATTACATTAGATTTGAATTTGTATCTTATTTTATACTATCAAAGGTTAATTTGTCATGTCATGGTTTTAGGTCGGTGGTCCATTTTTCTTGATACCCTTACTGGTGGATGAAGATTATGATTATAGGTTAGATTTTTTTTTTTTTTTAAATAAAATATATGTTAAGTCAACAAATTAGAAACACTATCTTTAATATATATATATATATATATATATATATATATATATATATATATATATATATATATATATATAAATTAAATGAAATGATATAGAGATGAATGATATTTCATGATAGTGTTCTCTTAGAATGTTATATTATTGATAGACTATCCATGCATGTTTACCATTAAAAATAATTTTATCAAAAAAATTATAGATTTATATATGTTTTGTTAGAGTGGGTTACATTTAAGATCTATTGGATAGGATCAAACATGCATAAAAAATGTATATGGAGTAGTGAAACTTGAAAAGAATAATTCAAAGGAGGAAGAAACTTATTTTTATGATAAATAAAGTGTATTAAGGATAATTATCCAAAAAAAGCATAGGAAGGTACCTTATATAGGTAGAAAATAGACAAGTCCAATTATCATCATGCATGTGCGATTATTTTTCCCTAAGAACCATTATAATATCTAAGTAAGATTGACTAGATCGTGTAGACAAAACTAGTGGGACAAAAGTCTACACCAACACCTCCTTTTAAGTGTAGATTTGGTGGGTAGAAGAATTATGTCTTGGCATAAAGGCTTGGTGAGGTACCTAAGTACATAGAGATGATCCCTTAAAGGAGGAAGAAGATGGAGCTACTTGAGCTCCAAAAAAAGCACCCAAATAAATATATTTGCTCTCAGTGAAGGGTTTGGTGAATATATCAGTAATTTTCTCTATTTTTTGGATGTAGTGGAGATCAATGACCTACTCATGAAAGAGATATCAAATTAAATACATTTGAATCTTTATATTCTTGTTACATTTATGGAAGACCATATTTTTTTAGATCTAGATTGTGCTTTGGTTATAATAAATAACAATTGGACATCCAAACTAGATGCCAAACTTAGTAAATATCCCTTGAATCTAAATAGCCTCAATGGTAGAATTAATAGGTCCTCCTCTATATTCTATCTCTGTATAATATCAAGTAATATCATTTTTATTCTTACTTGAACAACTAATCAAACTTAAACCGAGATTAAAAAAAATGTAGACATATTATTTTAAATATTGTTAGCCCAATCTGAATCTGTATACCAAATTTAGTCAATGTCAATGCTTGTTTAATGTAGTGAATCCTAAAATTATGATTACCATAAATGTAGTGGAGGATCTATTTATCTACTTTCTAATCTAGATCGTGTAGTTCCTTCATGAATCTAGATGCCATGCCCACTGTATAGGAAAGGTCAGGTCTATTTTACATAAGATAGATTGGACTACCAATAAGTTGTTGATACAAGGTAACATCAACAAAAAGAAATGGGTAATCATCATTAAACCTCACACTAGATAGAAAATGAAGTGGGGATAGCTTATATTTAGTCATGATAATCCATGCAAACAAATCAAGAACATACTTGGATTGTGAAATAGTGATCCTATAGTTAGACTAACAAACTTTAATAAAAAGGAAGTAGTGCAACAAGCCCAAGTAAGTCATTGAGAACCTATCAGACAAAGTAGTTTTTACTATTGTGATGATGGATGGTGAAGTCTCTATGATCAATAGGTCATCCACGTTGAGTGTTCTCTAGGATATGAATTTGACACAAGCAACATTCTTATACCATTATATTAGAATATATTCACATATTTATATATATCTTCCTGCAAAACATTACATTTATATCAATTAATAATTAAATATAATTATAAAATTATAATATGTATTCCTTATTTATAAATATATAAATTTAAAATTGATTTGTATAAATTTAAAATAAAAATTATTATATTATTTAATTAAAATAGATTTACATAATCATACATATCTTCCTATAAAATGTTGAACACATCTTAATCAATATCTAAAAAACAAATGTAATTTTATAATATACATTTATTATTCATACATGTATAAATCCAAAGTCATATTTGAAAATTTAAAGATAAAATACTCCATTAAGTGACTAAAATATGTAGAATACATAAAAAATTTAACCTTTTTACTAATTTTCTCTGATGTTCCAAAAAAAATTCTTATTATCAATCCTTACATTTATTCAAAAATAAATATGTGTATGTATATATATTTTAGGATTACTATGATACCAAAAAAAGTCACATTGGAACAAAAATATATTTTTCACCTATCTTATTTGTACTATAGACTCATAATATTACATTTTAAATAAAGTTGGTAAGTTTTTTTTTTAATTAAATAATAAATTATTATATCTAAATAAAAAAGATAGTTGATTTTTGCAATAAGAAATGTTAAGACAAAATTCATACATAATACTATAGGTTGTATTTCATAATTTCTATAATAAAATAAGTTTTATAAAATAACATATTTATAAGAATAAATATTAATTAATTTTATTGAAAAAATAGATGGTTTGTGAGGAACATTTGTTATGGTTGGTTGATTCTCTTTTCAAATCCATGTCAAATTATTGTAGAATATTTAATTGAGGGTTATTAGTCCCTATCAAGGCAAGACTAATGGAATCACTTTTCAATTACTTATATTAAATTTAGAGAATGAAATAGTTTGAAATATATATTATAATTATTATTATAATTTTTTCTTAAAATTTCATATATAAATATTAACATATTTCCTAAGTGTTATTTAAGAGATAAATAAATCTAATGTGAAAACTATTAAATTATTAAATTTGATATAATAAATCATCATTGGAAAATTAAATTAATAACGTACATTGTAAAACTATAATTTATAGTTAGATATGACCGCATATAAATGAAAAATGAGTATAAATGCAATAATTTGGTTTTGTTTTTGGTGAGAAGAATGGTTTTTCATTTGTTATTTCATTGGCCTAGAGGTTGGTTTTTTAGACAGGTAAAGTGGCTTTCCTTAAATTTGTTATCCTCTTCACACCTGCAGGATACACCACCAAATATGGAAACTCATATTTATTATTTAAAATACATACATCAACTTTTTCAATTTTTAGTAGATAGATTACTTTGTAATGTTTAGATGTTGAAATGTATTATATTGTCATGGGATATATGATAGTATTTGTCTAGTCAATGCCTAATTTAATTTAAACTCTTCAATCGAGATCCTATTATTTATTATGTCGATATCCATGACACATACACTATCCAATATGAAAACTCATATTATATTATGTGTACTATATACAATCTAATATACTAAATATTATTTCCTTAGTCAACATCAAATTTATTATTATTAATATTTTCATCCCATGCCTACTAATCAACTTTGTAACACTAACACTTAAATAAGATTATTAACACTTAAATAAATATGTAAATTAATGTTAGAGAGACATGTAGATGCCAATACTTTAGTGCACATTTAATTTAATCACAAAGATCCAACTATTTTTCTTATGCATGAATGTATCATTAAATCTTAGAAAGATTGACTAACAATATTAAAAATGACTAAGCATGAGTTTAGTATCATAGAAAACTATGGGAGGCTTTATTCCTCTAATATAGTATTTATGATCACATAATACTATCATTCAACATTGGTATCATGATAAGTTTAAATTTGAATAAGTTCAATTATCATCACATAATTTACAATTCTTGGCCTCTAAATCAAGGAAATATCAAGGGAACTAACTTAAAAATTATATGCAACATGCTCTCCATACCAATATTAGCCTATACATTTTGTGTATATGTGCATATGCATGCATGTCACCCTTAATCATATATTAATGTGATTATTTGTTTAATATCTATCTATTTTAATGTAAAAATATAAATATATTGATTTTAAGTGTATATAAATGCACTCCCTATTACTTCTATGCCATAGAATATACAATCACTATATCTCTAAATCCTACTATTAATTTTTTTTGTTTATTATTATTATTATTATTATTATTATTTACATTCTATTTATTGTTACATTGAGCTTACATTGTAAATTTACATGCCAACACAACTTTAAATAATTTACTATATAAAAGCAATGACTAGCCACTATGTAGCTCTTGTATATTTAGTTTTCTTTACATTTATTATGTGGTATTCTCTGATTTCCATTTCATAAAACTTATTTTCTTATTTATGGCCTCACAGCATGATCCTTCAAAAAAAAAATTATGCCATTGTGATTTCTATTATGGACAAAGGTAGTGATGCCTATAGATAATTTGAAACTCATCCTTATTTATTTTACTTGGTGATGTTAATATCTTTGAGTAAAATAGCTCTAATGTTTCTTTAGCTCTATCTAATTTGTATGATGTCAAGAAATACAACCTCATTAATAAATTCTTGTGTAGAATAAAATGTAAGACTATGTTAGAAAGTTGGTTTAAATTTATTTAAAGGTTTCATGAAATCAAGTTAGATGTTGCTCAAAATAGGAATAGTTTGTTTTTTTGTTTTTTTTTTCTTTTTTTTTTGTATCCATCCATATATATTACATGAACATTATGATACACAACCCATGGTTTATTAAAAACACTTTTGTTTTTATCTCATTATATTCATGAATTTTTAATTTTTGGCAAGGGAAATCTAAAAATTCCTATGTAAATTAAATTTATGGGCCTTCCCCTTTTTGTTAAGTTGTGGAGCTAAAAGCTTCACAAATGAGTATGTTGCAGGTTGCAGGAATTACATAGTCACCAACGTCGGTCAGGAGTCGACTGGGAGATGCCGATGTCGGTCATGGATCGGTTGACGTCGGTCAAATGCAGATAGGTAGGGACCGATGTTGGTCACCTATGCATCCAAAATCTATTTTCGTGGACAGAACAGAATGTTTGCATTTAAAGTTGAACTATTGGTATTGAGTCTGAGTTTCTATTTTAAGTACGACTGTTTTGAGCCCTTGATTAAGAGGCATATCTAATGGTTGTAAATGCATGCTCATGTTTCCTAATATTATATAATAGGAATAGATCTTCATAGCTTATTGGACACTACTGTAGAAGTAGAATACAGATTGTATATGTGTATCAATCCAGGTTGTTGGAATTGATTGTAATTGAGAGAGAGAACTCTTGAGGGAAAGAGATCTGGAAAGGGATCTGTACATCTGAGAGAGGTATGGAAGAAAAGAAGTTTCTTCAATTGTAATTCCTTTTGTAAAGAGTTTAATACAAGTTTTCAGGGTGGTTTCTTGTATCTCTTGTTTTTTGTTATTTATGATTCTAGTTACTTATCTTTCTCGTTTAATTTCACTTTTAATTGCTTTCATATAGTAATCAATTTTGTTGGTTGATCCCCAACAAGTGGTATCAGAGCTCAGGTTGACTAACAGGTATTTCAGAATTGGTTAGTGTGTATTGATTACAGGTCACTCACAGGGATTTCTGTTTGAGTGGGAGAAGCAATGGCAGAAGAAAGTAAACTGAGAATGGAAAAATTTAATGGCAAGAATTACCAATTATGGAGAATGCAGATAGAAGATTATCTGTATCAAAAATATCTATACTTACCATTAGGTGGAGTTTCAAAGAAGCCCACAGACATGGAAGATGAAGAATGGGAAGTTCTTGATAGAAAGGCTCTTGGATCTATAAGACTGAGTCTAGCATCTACTGTGATATCTAATTTACCACAGGTAAAGTCTACGGTAGAGTTAATGACTACTTTAGCAAATTTATATGAAAAACTCTCAGCTTCAAATAAAGTATATCTTATGAAGCAGTTATTTAATTTGCAAATGCAGGAAGGTGGATCTGTATCTAATCATCTAAATGATTTCCATGGAATTGTAAATCAATTAAATTCAATCAAAATAGTGTTTGATGATGAAATTAAAGCTCTATTAATCTTATGCTCTGTACCTGAAAGCTAACATAGCTTGGTAATGGTAGTTAGTAATACTGCATCTGCTTCAAATATTTTAAAAGTAGATGATGTTGTTAGTGTAATCTTGAATGAATAAATTCACAAGAAAAGTAGAGAGAAAACATCAGGGAACGCTTTAAGTTTTGAGAGCAGGGGAAGCAAAAAGAGAAGAGAGAGAAAGGGAGATCAAGGTCTAAGTCAAAGATGAGAGGTAGATCCAAATCTAGAAATGGCAGGAGGATAGCCTGCTGGAATTGTGGAAAGATAGGGCACATAAGCAAAGATTGCTGGTCAAAACCAAAAGAAGATAATCAGCATGAAGGTAAAGAAGAAGTAAAAGTTGCAAGTATTGTTACACAAGATGCTCTTATATTCTCTTTGCATAATAATATAGAATCTTGGGTTTTAGATTCTGGTGAATCTTTCCATGCAACCCCTAATAGAGAATATTTTAGTGACTATGTCCATGGAGATTTTGGAATAGTTTATCTAGGGGATGATGAGCCTTGTAAAATTGTTGGCAAAGAAAAAGTACAGCTAAAAATGTAGAATGGCAACACATGGGTGTTGAGAGATGTTATGCATGTTCCCAGTCTAAAGAGGAATCTGATTTCTATAGAAAAGTTAGGGGATGAGGGTTGTATAATAACTCTCACAGCTGAATCTTGGAAGGTTTCCAAGGGTGCACTTGTAATGGCCAGAGGTAAGAGAGTAGGTACTCTCTATTTATGTAATTATATTATTGATAATTCTCCTTCTGTATTATCTACTTCAGATGTAGATGCAAAGTTGTGGCATCAGAGGCTTGGCCACATGAGTGAGAAGGGAATGACTATTCTTAAGTCAAAAAGTAAGCTTTCAGATTTGAAAAGCATAGATCTAGATTTTTGTGAGCACTGTATTTTTGAGAAACAGAAGAGAGTGAGTTTTCTCAAGACTGGGTCAACAAAGAAGAAGCATAAATTGGAGCTTGTTCACACAGACATGTGGGGACCAGCTCAAGTTGCTTCTATTGGAGGATCACAATACTATGTTTCATTCATAGATGATGCTACAAGAAAGGTATGGGTCTAATGTATAAAGAAGAAATCTAATGTTTTTGACACTTTTAAGATTTGGAAAGCTATGGTTGAGAATGAAATAGGCAGGAGATTGAAGTGCCTGAGATCTGACAATGGTGGTGAGTTCTACAGCTATAAGTTCAATTGGTATTGTTATATGCATGGAATATGTAGGCAAAGGACGGTTCCAAAGACACCTCAGCAAAATGGAGTTGCTAAAAGGATGAACAGAACAATAATGGAGCATGCAAGGTGTATGAGATTGCATGCTAGTTTGCCCTTAGAGTTTTGGGCAGAAGCTGTGGATACTGCAGTTTACCTAATTAACAAAAGACCCTCTACAGTGCTGGATGGTGGAATTCCATAAGAGGCATGGACAGGTAAAAAAGTAGATCTCTCATTTCTCAAAGTTTTTGGTTGTGAAGCCTTTGTTCACATTGATAAGGAAAATAAAAAGAAGTTGGATGCTAAGTCTATGAGGTGCACATTTATTGGCTATGGCTCTGATGATTTCAAATTCAGGTTTTAAAATCTAGGAAATAACAAAATAATTAGGAGCCGTGATGTTATTTTCAATGAAAAATTGATGTATAGTGATCAGCTCAAGAAGTTGAATCAATCTGGGTAGAGCAATGGAGAATTAGACGAGGTGACGGTCCAAAATGAGCTCGCAAGTAGAAATAATCACAGATAGGAAAACATAGAGATCGACGTCGATCAGGCAGGAACCGACATCGGTAGAACAAGAACCGATGTCAATCACATAGTGACTGACGTCGGTCAGGTAGGAACTGACATTGGTCATGTGAAACCAAGGGTGGTTAGTTACAAGCCTAGAAGTGACTGAGGTCAGTCACTGTCAGAGAATTTGGGCAGACAGCGTGTTGTGAATGAGTTTCAAACACCCATCAAGAGGTCAGAAAGGGTAAGTAAACCTCTAATTCGATATTCCCCTTCATTATTTATTTATTGCTTACTAATGATGGAGAACCAGAGATTTTTGATGAAGCAATACAGGTAGAATCCAAGAATCAGTGGGAGCTAGGCATGAATGAGGAAATTGATTCCTTGAGAGAGACTAAACATGGGATTTGGTTGAGTTGCCAGCAGGAAAGAAGACACTGAAGAATAGATGGATCTACAGATTGAAGGAAAGTGAGAATGGAAAAATGAGATATAAGGCCAGGTTGGTAGTGAAAAGATTTGCACAAAAACTAGGTATTGATTTTGGTGATATTTTTTTTCTTGTTGTTAAAATGACTTCTATACGGACTGTATTGTCTTTAGTTGCTATTGAGGATTTGCATTTTGAGCAGCTTGATGTTAAGATAGTGTTTCTTCATGGAGATTTGGATGAAGAAATATATATGGATCAGCCGAAAGGATTTGAGGTCAAAGGTAAGGAGAAGCTAGTGTGCAGATTGAAGAAAAGCTTGTATGGCCTCAAGCAAGCTCTTAGACAATGGTATTTGAGATTTGATAGGTTTATGACTGAGCATGGCTACAGTAAATGTCAATCTGACCATTGTGTGTATTTTAAGAGATTAGATAATGGTAGATATATTATTTTGTTGTTGTATGTAGATGATATGCTGGTTGCAGGATCACATATATAGGATATCTCTGAGCTTAAGGTGAAATTAGCTCACACATTTGCCATGAAGGATTTGGGAGCAGCAAAGAAAATCCTTGGCATGAATATTAAGAGAGACAGGAAAAATCACAGGTTGATTTTGTCTCAAGAGGATTATGTGAACAAGGTGTTGAAACGGTTCAATATGTAGGATGCAAAATCGGTAAGCACACATATGGCTGGACATTTCAAGTTGAGTAAAGAACAATGTCCTAATTCACATGATGAGGTAGAGTACATGAGGAAAGTTCCATATGCTTCTGCAGTTGGAAGCTTAATGTATGCAATGGTTTGTACTAGGCCTGATATTGCCCAAGTAGTGGGAGTTGTTAGTAAGTATATGGCCAATCCAGGGAAGGAACACTGGAAAGCAATTTAGTGGATCCTTAGATATCTGAGAGGGACCAGCAGTAGGCATTTGTGCTATGGTGGGTCAAACACTTCTCTACATGGTTATGTAGATTCAGATATGGCAGGTGATT
>JARHVA010000096.1:8207500-8282500 GCA_037957365.1 Torreya grandis
GAAGCTATCTAATGTATCCATGGCATGGTTACTAGAGATAGATTCACCAATTCCTAATTCAAAGTTGCAAATGCTAGGTTTTGTTTGTACATTTAATGCTTGTCTTTCAAGGTTTAAAATTTTGGTTTCTTTATTCTTTTCCTTGTTTGGTAATGTCATTCAAAAATGTCATTCAAAATAATCACTCAATGATATCATTCAACCATATTGTTCAACATGGTCATTTGGATATGTTATTTGATTAATTAGGGTTCCAAAAAGTTTTGTTGTTTGATACCAGGATCGACTGTTATATATATGTGGTGAATTAAATTATTTTTGAAGATAATGCCATAAAGGGTTGGAAAGATGACCCCAAAAATAATATATATCCCTAAAATTTTTGTGATCCAATCCCATCTACCAACCCTAAAATTTTCCAAAACCAAAATCTAAATATTGGAATATTTGGGAATTAACTATTATTCACTACTAAAAAACCCTTATCAAGGTCAATGTTTACTCCATAGTGAATCCCAAAACTATGATTACCTTGAATGAAGTGGTATATCAACTTATCTACTTTCTAATGCATCTCATCTGGTTCCTTCATAAATATAGAGACCATGCCCACTTCATATAAAAGGTCAATTCTAATGTGCATAAGATAGATGAGATTACCAATAAATTTTTGATATGAGGTAGCAAAAAAATGATGTTCTTCACTTTGCATAAATTTTTAAAAATGGGGTTTACAATATTATGAAAACATTTTAGTGGTAACTTCCTATGAAAAACATAGGCCCTCTTGGAGCAAACGCTGAGAAATTTTGGGTTGGTCAAGACCAAGGGCTTAAATATTATATGACTAGGGTCTAAGACCAAATTTAGGTAATCTCCCCCTTCTCACTTTGATTTATGTGATTGATGTGTGTGATACATCACCCATAAAATGACCTATTTTTATAAATTAATAGTTTCACACCCTACGAGCATAAATTATATGGTCATACACATGTCATAGGAATGAGTCCTTGATCCTAAAATCAATGACATTGAGACTATCATTACATCTGTGAGTGGATTTGCATCACTATGTACTATGAAGATGACCTCTGGACTTGAAAAAGCATGGTCACTCAATAGGTGCAAATTTTGGTGATCCATGTTGCCATAGATTGGGTAGCTAGGCTAGCAGACCTTGGGCCTTGGGGAGGTACAACAACTTAGAGTTTGTGTCATTATATTATGGGTAGCTAGGTTAGTCAGCCTTAACCCTTACAAAAGATAGGTAGAAAAAATGTGTAGTCTTTGGTTCACATAGATCGGTGTTGAGATGTAGGACTTTGGGCCCATGGATGTGTAGATGCATCACTGGTATGAGTGTACATCACCACATGTTAAAAGGTTGTCCTGGTGGGCATTTCACCTTGAAAATGCCTAAAAATTTCACACATATTTATGGAGTCACATCACCATATGATAAGTACCTATGTGGATGGAAAGATTCCAAAAAATTTATGACTCTATAATTTTATAGAAATTACTAAAACTAGCTCAAAATGGTAAAATATATTGAAAAAAGAACCCAGATCTTGATAAATATGTACATCCTAATGAAAATCTAGTAAAATCCCACTTTATATATTACAAAGCCCAAAAAATATATAAAATGGTTAATGAAACTAGATAAATTTATTTAAATGCTTGATAATGAGTGACCTTATCTCACAAGAAAATATATTCAAACTTGGTCTATGATTTTTAGAATACAATAAAATTGGAATTGGAAAGGATAGTGCTCTTTTACTCAGTGTGCAGTAGAATTGTTATGTTATCACTGGATGTATTTGGAGAATACTTGATGTGATTATACAAAGGAATATTTTGAACATTTATGTGAATTGACATTGTTAAAATCATGGGATGAGTTAAATGCAATGTCTCAAATTTAAAAAGTTACCATTAAGGCATGGGGATTGCTCTAGTAGAAAATCATGTAGTGTAACCCTATCCGATTAAGCACAGTCATATCCCAAAAGGATATATATTGATAAAATTGGTTTGGTAATAACTTATGATAAAAATAGGGATGTCTAATTGATAATTTTTAGGTGGTTGTAAGATAGTTTTCATAGTGATCTCATTGTATACAAACCCTGAGCTTAGATATTTTTCTCTCTTGATTTACATCTAAACTTAGTTTGATCTTTTATCAACATTGGTGTTTGATGGAATCAATAACTCGAATATGCATTGTATCTATATCTAGCTTGACCTTATCTCAAATGGCATTCAACTATCTATCCAACAAGGGAATTCATTCCAACCATATTTTGTGAAAGACTAAATGGATAATTTTTTTATAATAGAGCATGTTTGGATGGGACTTGAAACATTTGTGGTGGATTTCCAAAATTCAAGAATTATACCCATGATGAGAGTAGATGAAATTGGACAAGAATTGGTTGGTTTTAGTAAACATAAATCTATGACATATTAATTAAAATAAGGAAAATAATCTAAAAGGTGTGATCTTATTACAAAATAAATACTTGTTGCCAAATTTATGGACAAATTCAAAGAGGAAATTTTATATGAGTATGCTAGGCACACACAATTCTTGATGGATAGATGAATAATTCAAGTTAAATATTTTATTTTGTAGAGAATTACATGTTGTAACCACAAAGAGAGGCTCACTCATAATAATAATATTTAGTATAAGTTTCCATTTTTGTGCATATATCATTCATGCATTAACCTTACATTACATATCAAAATCAAAAAATATTAATAGAGTACCACTTCTGTGTCAATGATGATCAAACACATTCTTCAAAGTATGTGAAAGGTTGTTTTCAATTTTTTTTATGGCAAGTTGAGTGAAAGGAACATTATTTTCAATCAACATTATATTTGGTTAGATAATTGCACATCATAATTGAAGAATGCATAGATTTTTTAATGATTGAGTAAGATGCATGTGACCATTGGTGTACAACATATTTAGATTTTCACTGAGGTAGTCCATGGAAAAGGGGAGCATGATAGTGTAGGATCATGTCTTAAAATAGCACTTGCAAGATATAAATTGAAGTTTGAATAGGTCATTTATTTGATATATGAAAAAAATATAGTTGAATAGTGTAATGAAAGTATGGGCTATGGTACTCAACAAAAGTCCACTATTTTTAGATATTTATGGCTAATGGAAGATGAACAATTGACATGATATAAATATTGTTTGATAGTAATAGATTGATTGACTTACAATCATATTGTATCTCAAATGCATGTTTTTAGATGGTTCATACAAGGCACAGGGAATGATTTTTTTTAATTCATTGACTTTGCTTGGAAAGAGTACAAGTCACAAGAATGGGTGGACAAATGGAGTTGTAGGCATCTAGTTTCAATTGATACTTATCAAGTTCTACGAACATTACAACCTACAGAGCTGACATCATCTGATGACTTTGACCATGTGTATAATCTAGTGAAACTAGCTACCATATATTTAATTTAACTTCTAAGTTTGTTATGGAATGTAAAACCCTAGGTTGTTAAAGAGGTGAAATAAAAAATCTAGGAATAAATATAGAAATATAATAGCTTATGATTTGTAGAAAATTTGATTTATCTAATTATGCTATAAATATAAAATGAATTACAAGAGATGTACTTAGATGAAAACTGACTAATACAAATGAATGATAGATTGAAAACTAGTATAGGGAATGAACAAGGTGTCATGAGAATAAAAAAACCTCTTGAAAACTAGCACTATCATCTAGATAGTAGCACACTATGCTAATATCCTATGTCCATGTTAGTGTCCTTTTGGTAGTAGGGACATTTATCTTCTAGGATGACCTTTACCTAATTGTAATGCATTTATACCTATACGCCTGGATGTTGGTTTGATGTGTGTTCCCTATTTTGGTTGATATTATATGAAACCCTAGGCCTCCATGTTTGTTAGGCTATCTGAAAAGCACAAGTAAAAAAATAGTTACATTACTAGGGTACGTTGTACATGAACTCAACACCCCATGTGTTGAGTGTTACTTACATACCAATACCTCAAAATGGGATCAATCCCAATGTATTTATCTAAATATAAGTGTTGGTGCAAGTACAAGTGAATGCTAGTATGAGTCCTGATTTGAATGCTTTGAATGTGACTTGAGACTGGAAATCTGAATAATATGATCTATGGGATATTTTATATGGGTGTATGTAGAAGTAAGGTAGAATAGGGACCAAATACCTTTATTAGCATAGATATTTTTGAGTTTGTTTATGAGCATTTGTAGCTTATTTTTATCTAGTGGATAAGTGAATGAAATCAGTCTATATATAGCATTATGGTGATTGTCAAGATGTGAAATAAGTCCAGGCCAACCCTAAGAGTTCTTTGAGGAAAAAAAGATATACGTTGGGGGATTAAGAATAAAAGGGACATTAGCACTACCCTCTGGTCAATAGTATAGTGAGCTATAGTCTAAAGGAACATGCTAATGTCTAGGTGGTAGGAATGGGCAAAAATGAGACCTAAGTTCCTATGGGTGGTTTAGTTATTATTTTGGTATATTTAGAAATGGGTTGGACTCACACAAAAGATATAAAATGATCAAGAGAGGTCCTAATATAGGTCTAGGGCTAAACTAAGGACAAGGTGGTCTCAAGTGACACTCATTGCACTCAATTGACATTTTATATGACTACATTCTTGCCCCCTTTATTCTATAAATTTAGCAAAGTGAAATGACTAGGATAAAGGAAAATAAATGTATCTATACTTACCTAAGAGGCGAAGCTCATGAATCTGGGTTTTAGTGTGCAAATTATGATCCATTATGTGTCTTAAAATGAAACATGAATGAATAAGTCCTTATATGAGAAACACCAAAACTAAAGACAAAACTGAGTAAAGAGATGAGAGAGAGTGGAAAGAAATAAATACACCTTGTTGGGTAAATGAACGAATGCTAAAACCTAGTGACATCCTATGTGTGTATATGGTTATTAAATGGTGAATAAATTATATTGAGCTAGTGGATTACTTAATCTCCATGTGTGAATGGATTAATAACTTAAGTTTTCCTTGACTCGATCATTGCCTACCCCTATTTGGTGGATCATAATCTATGAATAAATTGGATTGGAATGATTACTTTTCTAACCCTCCTATGTAGGAAGCTCAAGAACTCAAGTAGGCTATGATTCCATCATTTCCTATACATGTGTAGTAGATGCATCTGAAACTAAAATTATGAAATGCAATTGAAGTTGTGTGATGAAACTAAAATTGTTTATGATGGCTCTAGGGCCACTCAAAAACTTAGAAATGTATCTCAAGGGCCACTTAGAAATGTGAACCGTTATAGATAAAATAAGACATCAATCTAGTGTAAAGTTAGTGAAAATGGTGTCTAGAGTAACAACATAGAGAATGACATGGATATGTCATTCCATTTGAGATTACAAGTGTCAAACTAAACATATGGGAATGTTATGTTGTGTACATGCCCCCAAATTTGATATCTATGTATATGGATTCTAGACTGATTCATAATAATCTATGTCTGAGTATTTGAAACTAAAATGAGAGTGATCATGTCATGTTTTATGACCCTAATCTAAGCAAACTTTTTTTATCTATGTGAAAATGAAGTATATACTAAATCTATTTGATAATATGTGACTAAGACTATGAAAATTGAACTATAACTGATATAGCTTTCTAATAATTTTGAAATTTTCTATTTTGGGGGCTACTAGAAAATAGCATGGTACCTTGGTCAAAAATGCATTGTGCTAGTGTCCTCTGTGTCATTTCATTGACCAATTGTGTTGTTTTTTGTGAAAACCTAATACTAATCTATATGTGACTAGTTTTGGCTATATTTTCCTAATTCTAGACACTGTAATATATGTATACATGCTAAAAAATATGCTATGAATGTACTAGGATGGTTTGATCTCTATGATAGACCCCTATGAATTCCATCTCTTTTGAGGTTAATAATTGAACCTCTATAATAATTGTCCTAAAAAAACAATCTATGTATCATGTGTGTTAGATAGAAAACATATGATATCTATGTGATAAACTAATATAATATGTATATATGACATTGAAATAAAAATTAATCTGAGCATAAGTTGGAAATGTATAATGTACATTAGATCTAACATTCACAAGGTTGTCAAGATAGATATAACAATATAAGCATGTATATAAATACAAAATATAATTATAATCTAAGTAACTGCCTAGGGGGGTGGGGCATGATATCCATCAAGGCACCCAAGGAAGAAAGGGTAAATGCATGAGTTCCCTCATGGCATCAAAACTAGATGTGAATGTAACAAGTAAGAGACAAGTGTCATGAACGTGATGCATACATGAAAGCATACATACACACACATGAGGCATGCAAAGTAGGCCAAGGGGTCATAATACAAGGGACATGGGCACATGTCACTAATCTAAAAAAGTAATATATACAAGGACATGTTCAAATTTCCACATATGTAAAGAGTGAATAAGGTTGGCTTAGAGCCACTTGGAAGGACATGTTCAAATGTCTGCATATGTATTCATGAAGGCACATAAAAGGACATGGGCACATGTCCAAATCATACATATAATTAAAGGAATTGGCATATTGCTGTATAGTAATGTAATATTCAAATTAAATCGAATAGATGTAGAATAAAAAAGACAAAATAAAATATAAATTAGGAGAAATAGAAATTAAAGTAAGCATGAACATGTGATACAAATCTATATAAGAACAAAGATGTACATAAGATGAGTCTATAGTAATAGTTGGCAAAAAAAATAGTGTAGTATAGATTGATCAAAACCAAGATATAATCAATGTTAAATATATGATATGGAGTATAGAAAGATATAACATATCAAACTAGAAACAATGTAATAAGGGTAAATTTTAGTGGCCCATATAGAAATTAAATTGGGTTTTTTTTTTGGTGAATCTCTAAGTATGTGTTTTGAAATTCTAGAAAAAGTTAATTTATGGTGTTTAGGTGAGAAGGTAAATGGATAGGTGAATCATAATGGGGCATAGACTCATAACACTGTTGAATGATAGAACTGATGGAAAATGATAACAATGCTACCAAATGATAGAAATGTTGTTGTTTGATAATATTATTGTCAAATGACAATAATGCTATTGAATAATAATGTTATCATTTAAATGCAATTTTATCTAATGAAAATAATGATATTGATCAATAATAATGTTGTTGAATGACATCAATGCTATCATTTAATAGTAATATTATCAAATGGAAATAATTTTGTTACTTGAGAGCAACGTTTCCATTTGATATCATTATTGTAGACTGATCATTATTGTTGTTAAATGATAGCAATGATGTTTTTCAACATTGTTACTATGATTCAATAGATTTACTATCGAGTGATAACATTACTATCATTTGGAAGAATTATTATCATTTGGTAACATTGATGTCATTCTATAGCTTTGATGTCACTTGGTAGCATGATATCATTTAGCACTATCGCCTACCACTTCCTTCCTTTCCTGCTACTAAAAATTTTCATTATGAGTATATGGGTGGATGTTTGTGTACATATAATGGTGAATAATCCCATATTTACTTTCAATAGAGTGGAAAACTATATTTACATATATCAAATTTACTTTGAATAATATGTGATCCAACCTTTAAAACTAACACCTAAATAATTTAGTTGAATCCATGTTGTTAACCACCCCTTAAAATCACCAAATCATAATTTATAAAACTAAACTATTCATTAATTTATGAATAATCACCACTAAAAATTACCCTATGTGTAGTATTATGCCCCCAATGGGGGAATGTATGAATTTAGAATCTATGTATCTCTATGTATTCCCCAATGGGTATTTAGTAACAAATTTGGATCTGTGTAGAGTACCTGAGTCATGTAGTAATCTAGGAACACTCAAAAAGAATAAGTGAAGCATGTATGTGTGATAAAACTATCTATACTAGTAGAGATAGAATAAGTAGTACTTGGTAAATAAAAGGAATATAAACATGGAAATGCATATAATCTAAAATTTGTATTTTATAATCAAATATTTGAATTTTTTTGTATTTTTTAATATGTTATATTATTTTTATGGTTTTTGAGTATAATATATGTACAAAAAACATGAAAATGAAACTATATACAAGGAACAAGGTGAGAGAAACTATGTAAAAGTATAAATAATCATAATAACCAATGGGTCTCACAAGATATTCACTATCAAGGTGTCATGTATCAAATAAAGGAAGAGTGACTACACGTGTTGTGTGAGGAGGTATATGAGATATGTGAACTAGATGTATTGAGTAATCTATAGCTAAAATTACCTATGCAGTGGGGCTATGAATCTATGGATCTAACTAAATAGACTTGTTAATTATGGGGTATTTAGGGACCCATCTAGTAAAATAAGTTGTGATTGGTGTGGTTGTTCTATATTGTAATGCTAATCTAGATGTTAATGGGCTAAAGAGAGGATTTTTAGAATCCACAAAATGTCTTTTTTGTATGGGTATCTCTAATAAAGGTCTCTATTAGAGAGTATGTATATATGGTAATACTATAGGAGTAGACCTTACCTGCATTGGTGGCTCAAATGATATCAAAGTTATGATAATAGAAGATGTGTTCAAAGATGGAATATGTGTCTATTGTGTAACTGGTTATGGAATAGGTAAATGATATTCTTATGGAATGCCCTCAACTATAACCACTTGATTAGCATGTATATACTTAAGACATCTATGTATCATGTATGGAATGGCTCAAATATGTTGTATCCAATAACATGTAAAATGTGTTGGCACTAGGTAAAACTAAGAATCTAGTGGCCATATGTGTAGAACCAACCTATAATGGAAGTAATATCTCCTTGATGGAGTTCTAAACATGGACACTGAAACCATGAATAATTGTATCTAAGAGATATTCTACTCTAAATAACACAAGTGTTGTATAAGTGTAATAGTACACATATTAATGCTTTACCTATTCTCAATAGTGACACTTTGAAAAGGATGATGATCAATGTAAGCTCGTACAAAAAGTGTATATAAATTTGAGTCATCATCAGTGATCTCCTACTCTAAAAACGTGATGACATGTCTAGTTGGCATGGTAGTATGATACACACCAATGATATTATTTAGAGGGTATGTGTCCATCATATGAGTATGATAATACATTGGTGGTGGATGTGCCTGATAAGTATAATGAATACCTCAAGTTCCTAAGGTCTCATTAGCCATATGTTTTGGAAATGGATCTAAAAATATTTTCATTTATTTCACTTATATTGGTTATGCTTTGGGTTCCTCTATAGGAGTGCTCACATCAATGACATTAGCATCTATCAAATCTTGTATCTTATGTTACAAGTTAAGCATCTATTTTTAGTATGTCCTAGTGCCCTATGATAATTGTATAATGCATTGGAATCATATTTATTTAAAATAGGCCTAGTCATATCAACCTGTTTAATGGGAGAGAGAGAGATATATGATATATATTCCAAGAGTTACAAGAGAACATGTGCTGGTGATTCATGCAGATTTGTGAAAGTTCTCCTTGGAGGAGATGATAAAACCATGCATGGAGCTAGCTATGAGGTTGTATTGACTATTGTATTTTGATCATAATTATTTTCAATGGGCCTTACCTTATATTGGGGATTATTATAACTCTTAGTATTTGAATCTAGTCCAATTATGTACTTTAATTCACCCATGAAGAGAAGCTTGACTTCCCATTCTTTCACTATATGGGATAAATCTATGAACGATTGAAACTTTTTTGATAGTATAGATTCATGTAATTCTGGTAATACACTCTACTTCAATATGTCTTGGATTTCTCTTTATGCAATGGGGATAGTCATCTTTTCTAATATAATTTTATATTGCAAGACATATTCATCTATTGGCTACTTAGATTTTTTCTTGAATTGTGCAACTTGATCATATGAAAAGTTTTCATTGATATTGTTTGAAAAGTGTGCCAAAAAAATATTTTCTAGTGGATTAAATTTTTTCACGATCTAATTAGGAAGATCATATAGCCATTGTATTGTATGGTCTTTTAAGCTGTGGGCAAACAACTTAGTCAAGAGCCAATTATTGGACACATATTTTAAGCATGATATGTGAAAAGTGTATAGACGAAGCTCTAGGTCATCCTTACCATCATGAAAAGTAAGCTTTGGTGCCATAAATTAGAAGGAAAAAGGAGTTATTATTATATGTTGTGCCAAAGGTGTATGTAAGAGCATATGAGAATCTGAGGCATAAGATGGTCTAATAGCACCTGTTAAAGATAAAACACATTGGAATATAGAGAATTGATCTCTTATCAAAGGTATTATACATATCAAGAGGGTTTTTTACTAGCCATAAGAGGTGGTGTCACTAGTAAGAGTTGGTTAATTTTAGTAGGTTATTATAGAATCTAAGTTGCCCCTATAGTAGGTGTAACAATATTATTATCTATGGGGTTGGAGGATTGACCTATAATGGATTTTAGCTCTCCTTGAAAAATATAAATAAGGTCATCTTCCATATCAATATGTTTAAAAATAAAAACTTTAAAATGTCTCTTATCTGTCTCATCAAAATGGTTATTGAATTCTGTCATTGTAGGTTGGGAAGTAGGAAAATAAAAAGTTGTATATTTAGAACCTTTTAAGTAACTAAATCTATGAAAGATTACAAAAATAGAATAATGAATAATATCTAATATTATAAAATTAATTACTGAGCATATAATTCAAAAGGATAAAAACCCTAAGAGCATCTAAGGCTAGGTTTTTTCACTATTCAAAGTTAGTTTGGTTCACCAAATGAACTATTTTTTAAGGGATTTATGGAATGTAAAACCCTAGGTTGATAAAGAGTTAGAATAATAAATTAGAGAATAAATATAACAATATCAATAGTCTCTAATTTTTATAATAATTGATTTATCTGATTATTCTATAAATATAAAATTAATTACAAGATATGTACTTAGCTATAAATTGACTAAGATTGATGAATGACAAGCTAAAAACTAGTATAGGAATTGAGTAAGCTATCATGCATAGAAATCAAGAGTAAGAAATCCTCCTAGATAATAGTATAGTCTATTGGATAGTAACACACCATGCTAGTGTCCTATGTGTCATGCCAATTTCCTTTTAGTAGCAAGGATAATGATCTTCTGTCAGGACCTTCACCTAATTTTAAGGAGTTTTTACATGTGTGCACAAATGTTAGTCCATTGTATGTTCCTTATTTTGAATGATTCAATATAAAACCCTAGGCCTCCATGTTTTAAGTGTATTTTAGGAGCATATTTATAAAATATTGGCACTAACAGCGTAGGTTAGGCATGACCTCAACACCCCATGTGTTGAGAGTTGACTACATACCAATACTTTGAAATGGGATCAAGCCCAGTGTAATTCTCCCAATCTAAGTGATGGTGCAAGTGTAAGTGAATAGTAGTATGAATACTAGTTTGAATTATTTAAGTGTGACTTGAGATTGTAAATTTGATTAATCTTATATTTGGGATGTTTTAGATGAGTGTATGTAAAAGTATGGCAAAATAGGGATCAATGACGTTGATTAAAACAATTGTTTCTTAGTTTGTTTATGAGTATTTGCATTTGATTTCCATATAATGGATAAGTGAATAAAAGTGGTGTATGTATGTATGTATGTATGTATGTATGTATGTATGTATGTGTGTGTGTGTGTGTGTGTGTGTATATATATATATATATATATATATATATATATATATATATATATATATATATATATATATATATAAAAACATTATGGTGCTTGCCAATATTTGAAATACATATAGGCCAACCTTAGAAGTGCTTTGAGGAAAATAAATATATTTGTTGTGGGAGTAAGGAGCAAGGGGACATTAGCATTACCCTTTGGTCAATAATGCAGTGTGCTATATTTCAAAAGATCATGCTAATGTCTAGGTGGTAGGAACAGGTGAAAATGAGACCTAGATGCCTAGGGGGTGGCTTAGTACTACTTTTGGTATATTTATGAATGGGTTAGACTCACACAAAAGATGTAAAATGATCAAGAGAGGTCTTAAAATAGGTCTAGGGCTAAGTTAAGGACAAGGTGGTCTCAGTGGCACTCATTGCACTCGAATGACATTTTAGATGACTACAATATTTAACATGTGTTTCATGTACTAAATTTAGTAAATATATTAGTATATCATGTTATTAAATCATGTTTGATTTTTTGATGCAAGGCATGTTTATGTAATTATTACAGATGAGGATAATGAGGAGGGGACAATATACTACTTATGCTAGTTTTTAGAGAAAAAATTTGACTTATGTGGTCATAGATGGGGGAAACATTCACTATCCCATTGGGTTTGTGGTAGTTACTAGAAATTGAATTCAATGGTATCCTATCATAAATCCAAATGTTAGTTTTTTGAAGACTACAAAGTACATAGGAAGATACTCCACTATTCAAATTTGGTTCTTGCAACAAATTTTCAATTGTGAAAATATCAGGGTAGGCCATTAAAAAAGACTTTATTTAAGGTTCATGAATCTAATCATGAAACAATTCTTGCTACTACAAATAATATATTCAATCATAGTGGTTCCTTAGATTGAACTCCCAAATTATGTTGACTTATCAAATTCAAATGTGTTTAATCTTATCAAATTTTATTTATTTCTTATGTATTACATATAAATTTGAATTTAATTACATATTAACATATTTTTTGTTGGTTAGTGGTGCCTAATTAGCTTCCACATTCACATTGTTGACATTTTTAGTATAAAATTCTATATTCTCGAAGCTAAGAGAAGCTTGAATGGTTCATTTTGATGATTTATTGTTTTACCCTATCTAGGGAAATCATATCTTAAAGATGAAATGGGTACTTCATCTCCTAATTAGGCATACTCAAATGGAAAAAATATGGTCCTATAGGTTAATTACCACCCTTGACATGGTGGTGATGCCATTTTTCAATTAGGAGGCCCCAAAAAAAGATATCTCCAACTGTGGCTTGCATCTTGATAACATTTATTGTCAATGATGCTCAAGGCCATAGTTATTATAAAAAAGGATATCCGCATGGATTCTGAGGCTATGATTATGGGAATGCATGTCAATTTCACATTATGAGGTTTTATAAGTAATGGATTTAAAATTGGTGATACTGGAAGTGAAAATGTCTATTTGAGGGAAAGACATTATCTCTTAACTACATAAAAGTTTTATTTGAGGATTGATCACTAAATCCTCTACCATGATTTTGTCATTGATTTGTAATAAAAGGTATTTTGAGTGTAATTATAGGACTTTAACATTCATGTGACTATTCTTTTAGTTTGTTGATATGACTTACACTTTTTGTTATACATCTATCCAAAGTTTGCCTAAAAAATAACAATTTTGCCTTATAGGGAAATGTCATCTTGAGGCTGAAACAAGTGCTATGTCTCTTAACCAGACATACTCAAATTTCAAGATTGCAATCCTATAGGTTAATTTCCACCTCTAACATGGTTTAAATTCTATTTTTGAGCCATGAGGCCCCATTGATAAATATATCCAACTATGACTTGCATATTACATCTAGGGAAATGGCATCTTGAGGCTAGAATTGGTGTTCTATCTCCTAATTAGGCATACTCACATGCCAATAATGAGGTCCTATAAGTTAATCACCACACATAATTTGGTGGTGATGCTAGTTTTAAGCCATGAGGCCTTGGATATAGAGATATATAACTATAGATTGTATCATGCATTTAGGGAAATGCCAATTTGAGGCTGAAATGGGTGATTCGTCTCCCAATTAGGTGTACTTAGATTTTAAAATGTATTTATAAAGGTTAATATCCACCCCAAACATGGTGGATATTCCAATTTTTAGACATGAGGCCCCAGAGATAGAGATCTTCAACTGCAAATTGCATCTTGACAATATTTTTTATCAATATTCCTTGAGGCCAAAATTATTTCAAAAGCATGTATCCACATGGATTCCAAGTATATGATGTGGGAACACATACAAATTACACATATTGAGGTGTTATAGGTGATGGATTTAGAAGAGGTCGACTTGGAAGCATAAATGTTTATTATAGGCAAACACCATTTCTCTTAACTACATAATAGTTCCAGTTTATGACTAATCACTAGATCCTCTGCCATGAGTTCATCAATGATTTGAGATATGAGGAATTTATGGTGTAGGTACATGACTTTGGCATGCACATGAATGTGCTTTTGGTTCATGGATATGACTTACGATTTTCATTTTACACCCATCCAAAGTTTACCTAAAAAATAATATTTTGGCCTTATAGGGAAATATTATCTTGAGGCTGAAACAAGTGCTCTGTCTCTTAACAAGGCATACTCAAATTTGAAAAATACAGTATTATAGGTTAATTACCACCTTTGAATGGTGTTAATGCTAGTTTTTATCCACAAGGACTCAGAGATAGATATCTCCAACTACGGCTTGCATCTTGTATCTAGGGAAATGTCATCTTAAGGTCAAAATAGGTGCTTAGTCTCCTAACCATGCACATTCAAATGACAAAAATTTGGTTTTAGAGATTAATCACCACCCCTGACATGGTGGAAATGCCAATTTTAATCCATGAGCCCTCAAAGATAGATATATCTAGCTAAATATTTCATCTAGTGAAATGCTATTTTGAAGCTAAAACATGTACTCTGTCTCCTAACCAAGCATACTCAGATGAAAAAAAAATGTAGTGTTATAAGTTAATATCTAACCCTAACATGGTGGTGATGCCATTTTTTATCCATGAGTCCTTAAAGATAGATATCTCCAACTATGTTTTGTATCTTGCTTCTAGGGAAATGATGTTTTAAGGTTGAAATGGGTGTTATGTCTCCTAATTGGGTGTAATCAAATTCCAAGAATGTGATCCTAAAGGTGAATCACCACATCTAACATGGTGGTGATTTTTAGTCACAAAGACCTAGAGACACAGATCTCTAACTCCCACTTGCATTTTGACAACATTTCTTGTCAATGTTACTTGAGGCCAAAATAATAGTAAAAAGGTTATTCACATGGCTTCTATGGCCATGGCAATAGGAACACATGTAAATTTAAAATACCTAGGTGTTGGAAGTGATTAATTTTGAATAAAAGGTCCTGAAAGTGGAAATGTATATTAGAGGCAAAGACCCTATCTCTTAACAACAATAAAACTTCCATTTTAGGACTGATCATTGGATCCTCTACCATGAGCTCGTCATTGATTTATTATCGAAGGGATTTTGGATTAAAGTAGATGACATAGAAATACACGTGACCTTTCATTTTATTCCATGGATATGGCTTACAATTTTCTTTTTACACCTATCCAAAGTTTGCCTAAAAACTAATAATTTTGTCTTATAGGGATGGTCTTGAGGCCAAAAAAAGGTGTTATGTGATGTGGGATCATCAGGACACAAATCATTGTAATTGTGAAATTTGTTAGATTATGGTTTTTTATAGGTTAATATATCATGACTAGTTTTTTTGGTCTTTTCAAATCTTTGTATGTCCTTTTCTAGGTCATTTAAGGATATTTTTAGTTTTCCCTGCAAAAAACTATATTTCAAAATCCAAACTGTTGAAAGGACTTTTGGAGTGTTTGGGTATGTTGTAAAGGGATTGACCCTTTTTTCGAGTGTTATTAAGGTCTTTACATGTGTTTTAGATATTATTTAACCTTTTAATTAATCTAAAACTATCCCAAAACTATTCTAGAATCCTACCAACGTAGGAGAGGCCAAAATTTAGTATATTTGGATAAGCTCTAAGATAAAGAAGAGAATTTTAGAAATGAAACAAGAAAAACTAAACTTGTCCATGTTGTTACAAGGTGATAGAGATATAATCATAGGATGAGGATTCAAATAAAGTAATTTAGCTAATATAAAGACTTAGCTTGCAAGGTGGATCTACAAGGGGTTGTTGTTGAATAAAGGAGGGTCTGTCAAGAGTCTACAGAGTTCTACATGTACATGCCTAAGTATCTTATGAATAAATAAGATTTATTTTTATTTTTTATGATTCCTTAGACTATTGAATTTTAAGTTCACATTTTATATGTTCTTTAATCTTGTTTTATATCCTCATGATGATTCTTAGCTATAATGGTCATTTGTAAACCTTGTATGGTGAATACAATCTCATAGATTAATATGGTATTATGTAATTATATATGCATGGTGATAAATTAGTTACTAATTAATTAATGGAAACCTTTAGGGAATCTAATCCAAGATAAATAAATCTATGATCATAAGAACATGTCATGATTCTACCAAATTTTTAGTCTCAAGTCTAAAACTATATAACCGTGTTACAGTTAAGTAAGAAAGTTGTCATTTTATCATCATTTGAGTTTTTCAAAGGAAAATTATCATTGGATAAGGTGAATAAGGTTTGGTTAGACCCAAATCAGTCATTTTTTTTAAATCCTATTTATATCCTTAAAACCAAATTTTCTAACTTTTGGCCTCTATTCAGGTCTGCTTAGGGTTTTGAGAGAAAAATATTCATAATTCCAAAAGTACTATTGGAATTGGTTTTAAATTGGTTTAAAGTTATGATATGATTTTATAAAGTCAATCCAAGTGATTTTAGTTCTTAAATATCTTTAAATAAAAATATATAGAGAACTAAGTTTATGTAGGCCTATAGAAAGTTAAGGGAAAATAGGGTTGGAAGCATGGAAACTTACTTATCTCCTAAAACATTCATCCAAATCCATTGAAAATTTTCAATAAAAGGATATAAGGTGTGTTAAATAGGATATATATCATTTCATACTTTTTTTTACAATCAAATAAAAAGATATAAAGGTTTTTCAAGTCTTTAGACCTGCAAATAGGCTAAAATAGGGGTTTAGTTCATAAATATGCAATATCTCTCAAAAACTTCAATAAAGAGTATTCAAAATCAATAGAGATATAGTGAAAAAAATATTCAAGGTATTCAAAATAATCTTAATGGTCTTATACTTTTAAATAAAAGAGATATTCTTGTTTCCTGGTCAATAGCCCTGTGTTTCATGGTCTAAACCCTATTTTGATGGTTCTAAGAAACAATATAGGTCTAAGTGAATAGGAACTAAGATTAAAACCTTGTAAATTATAAATATAAATTGGTAAGTGAAGTTATAAATGTGTTCTCAGCAACTTATGACCCTTTTTTCTCAAGTGATGGTCAATTTTCCAATTAGTATATCTATGTAACAAAACAATAAGGCATATTTCTGAGTTTGTGTTTCTTGTTAAAAAAGATAAAAGAAGAAGGATGGAAGTTAAGTATTAAGAACTAAAGAACATTATTAAGGTTTAAAATAATATTTCTATAACTTAAAAACCTGTCTAAGGCTAAAATCCATGATTAAGCCCCTAAACCATTGAAGAAGCCATAGGTCTGATTGTAAAGACTTAGCATAAGTATTTTGTATTTTGTATACAAAGATCAAGGTGAATGATAATTTTAGATTAGTATATTAAATATGGATATATTTAAAAATTAAATAGTAATATGAATAAATTTATGTTAAAGTGAAGATACTCTTGGAGAAGGTAGTAGATCTAGAGAGTCATAAAGATAAGAACTTGAGAAGACAAACCTAATACAAGGTATAGAAGAAAATCCTTGTAAGATTGTTTATAAGAGTTGATGATAGTATATTTATTGAAAAGTATTAACAAATTTTAGGTATAAATAAGTGTAAGAAGGTTATAAATCCTTAAATATAGACCTAGAATATCATATTGAAAGAGACTTAAAGAGTCTGCTTGAAACAAAATTTTGAGTTTTTAAGACTATGACAAGGCTGAGAATACTTTTTTTTATGATTAATTCACTTTAGAGACTTATTATGAGAATTTTTGGACTAGAAATAAATCTACTAACTTTTTCAAACTTTTTATGATTATTTGAAACCATAAACAAACATCAAACTCACCAAATACTCCTTAGAGATGACTATGTAATCCTATTTTCACCTTCTTAAACTTTCATACCTTATGAATCATATTAAAATGCATTAAAAAAAATCTTGAAATTATCAACATCACTCACTTACATGATGGAAGAGATGAAACCATACATTTAAGACTTGAAGGAAGTATTCCTTATTGATTTTACTCAAAACACATACATAATCCTTCACACCTATGTTATACACTCCTACCTCCCTTTTTTTGCAAAGCTTACCTTCATGGGATTTTGTCCTTGTTTCCACTCTCCTACCTTCATGGTACATAGCTTACAACCTTACAAAAATATTCTAAACTTGGTTTCTTTAGATTCATGCACCTTAAGATACTCAATGACTTAACAACTCATGCCTTATTTAGTCTTCTTCCTAAGTTGTACTTGCCTTGATTAGACTTAAGGTAGTTCTTTTACTGAATTCAAGGTCAAAACACATTTATAGTAGGTAAATAGAATTTTAATATCTTGATTAAGGCTTTAATAATTTGAGTAATGAGCAAACATAATATTCTAAGATGACCTATTAAGTATATCTAAGAGAGGTCTCCCTGCATCATGATCACTTACCACACCTTTTTCAATAATTTTGTAACATAATTATACATAAATTTCTCATACATCTCAAAAACATTCAACAGACTTCAAGGTAGATTTTTAAAGCTCAATAAAAGTTTAAGGCATGCAATAATGTGAACATGTAATAAACTACAATAAAATACAAAATATGAAATCAATAAAAATATTTAAAAAGTGAAATGTTGCACAATATATGTATATATAATATTCATAAATCCATATAGAGGCATACAAAATGTGAACACAATACAATATCTCTAGTCAATGTCGTATAGGCATACAATGCTAAACAACTATAGATCAAGCCATATAGGCATACAACAAAATACCATAAGGCATTATCCTAATCATCAAAATGCATCGCTCTCTTTGCCTTACTTATAAAAGCCTCTCCCTTGGACTCTTTTCTTCATAACTAGAGGTGTCATAATTTTTTGACTACGATTCCTCTTCTACTCAAAACTCACATGTAGCTCAAACTATTCATATGAAAATATTTTCAAAAACTTTACACATGTATTGGAACAAGATACTTAAAAAATTAACAATTTAATATGTTAAAATGATTTAAAAAAAAAATAGTTTCACTTACCGCAAGCTGGTGGCCATGTTCAATTTGGGACTAACACTCAATATGGTCAATGATAGCTTCATGTTGGTGAATAGGAATGTGAAATGAATCATGAATAGGATTTGGTGATGTGATCATGATAACAAAAGGGATGGGTCCCTATATATATATATATATATATATATATATATATATATATATATATAATTTCAAAAATAACTCATAAACATTTAAGACAACTGACAAAATCATTGAAATATAATAGAAAAAATTACAAATTAAATTGTCAATTGTACCATGTCGAGGCTATTAATCATTTCAATAGCACCAAAAGACATCACCAAAGGAGTCTGCATAGACATTTGTCTCATGCATCAGCTATTTACACAAGTATAGAAGAAAATTACAAAACACACATCTATATTTACACTTAAATGTTACAATAACTCTCATGTAACTCAATGAGTTGTTGTGAAAATGAAATCAAAGAAGCAACACCTATATTTTCTCCCTCCTAAATAAATGGAAGAATGTCTAGTGTGGTCATCAACTAAACAAATAAAATATCATTGTTAGTCACTTTAGCATATATATAGAAAAACATACATGTACAATGAATCATAACATTAATTAATCCTTTAAAATCACCTCCATATAAGTATATACAAGTGTAGTAGCAGCAACACATGTTCTTGTGTGGTGTCTAAAATCATGTTTCAACATGAAAAAAATCATATACATTATTAATATTTCTACACAAAAAAAATTATTACTTGTTTTTTATTTGATAAGGTTAAAAAGCAAGTTTTAGAAGGCCCTGTAGCCTTATATAGTGGAGGGGACTAAAAATAAAGTGTTAAAGTTCTGATGGGATGCCTCTACTAGTGGTAGCAAAATCGATGACAAGATCCACACATAACAAGAACTCCCACCAAAAAAAAAATTAGAACTCACACTTACTAGGAAAGTTTTGGAAAGTTTTCACTAGACTTATCCAGGGGACCTAACCCCTTTGTCACTAATATTCAAAAAGTTGTCACGGGGTCCCCCTAAATAGAGAGACATACAGGAAGGCTAGACCTTTCATTTTCTTCTTTTCTTATTCTTTTGAACCACTGACCAACCTTTCTTATTTTTAGGCTAAATGATTAAGGATACATCCACAGCTAGGGCACAAGGCTAGGATTTGACTTCTGTTATTATCCCTAGAATAGAATCTGCCTTGGGGGAGTCCAATTTTGGGATTTCCTTCAAGGAGGAAGCTGGGATTAGCACATCCTTCCTTGGAGAGATAATATCAACCAATAGTTCATCTTTAGAGTGTAACGAGACTTTGGGATCCTTATTTGAATCAAGGGAAGTAGGAGCTTCAGAAGAAGAAGCATAATTCTCGTTGTCAGTGGCCCACTCTTTGTCTGCGGCCAGTGCCATGAGGTTTTTGGGGATGAAACATTTCCATCAAGAAGAGTCTTTTTTTTCCTAAGGAGGCTTTAGTTCTTTGTCAATTATATAGAGGCAAAATATCTATGGCATCAAAATAATTATCTTTTAAATTGTACAGATATTTTAAATTTAACAAGTCTAACAATTTACTATGACAAGTAAAATATTAGAGATACCATAAAAGTTGTATCCAATGTGTCAAGATAAAATGTATATGACTAAAACAAAGTGAGATCAATATCATCATGGCCCATAGAAATACCACCATGAGTGGGATGCATGATATCCTCCTGCTCCTCAGTTCTAGTGCATATAGCACCACATGATCTATAATAGTAAGTTTGTTGGGTGACATCACTAGATGAAGCCTTACCATGTCCACCCTTGCCAATAGGAGTATGAGAAACCTAGATCGTATGATAGATGAGGGTGTTAGTAAGTGCCTTAAGCACATGCAAAGTATTAATCTATATAGTCTCTTTGACTGTAGAGGGCAGGATCTCAAGAGGATATGATTTTTTTATACGTACTCTCGTAGGCTAATTAGGTGCATGACATCCACTTGGCCTATCCTACACAAAGCCCTTTTCTCTCTCCAAGTGGTATGGCAATATGAAATATCTCTAATTAGGTAATACCCCCACTTATATAGCTTCCTCCCTGTAGGTTATAACAACCATACTAAAGATTGTAAATTATGTTGGAAGGGATATGATTATTTATTGTTGTAAAGGTTGGTTTTGTAAGGCGAAAGAGTGTAAATAGATATTAATACCTCGCTCAAATATTGGTTCCACTAACCCCATATCACCTTTTGTGCATGAAGTATTAAGAAACAATAATTTGATATTCATTTTAATAATCCTTCCAAAACATATTTTTCAAGACCAATGCTCCCTTAGATATTATGTTTTCTATGCTTACAAAAATAAACTCCAATTTTGGTCATCTTTTCTTCTAAGGTTCTGAGTTTGGTGTTTCTATATGTTCTTAATGAATGAAAGCAACAAGATAGACTCCAAGACCTCAATGTATTTCCCCCACATCAGTGGAATTGCATTATTGATTCGATTTGCACATCGAACATGGAGCCCTTCTATAATCAAATCAGTTCTCATGGCATCCTCATCCATCCCTCACAATAAAAAATAGCCAATAAAATATTCCACTACCCTAGAATCTAGAGACCCCTTTGTATTGGGTGAAAAGCATGTAAATCCAACAAATTCCCCGAAGCCAAATTATGTGTAAGATATAGACTTGTTGTTGTATGACATGACCTTAAATACCTTGGCATTACCCCTCATCATCACTACCCAATGCACTTAGATATATTTTACCACTTACATGTTTTGTATGGCCTTGCCCTTTCTTCCATGGTTATGAGTATGGTTTTTATGTATGTTATTAACCCTGATGAAATTTCTATATATGTCAATATATTTCCAACATAAATGAACATAAGCTACAAGATATACTTTGGAACCTAAATGTCTTTGTCCCCCACATCAATGGCATTGTAGCATTGATTTGAGTCTCATACCGGGCATGGAGCCCTATCATAATAAAATCAACCTCATGACATCGTTATCCAGTATTAACAATAGAAAACATCTAATCAAATATCTTGCCACCTTACAAGTTGTGCACTATTTTTCAATGGGTTCAATTCATAATCCAATAATTTCTCTAAAATTGGGTTTTGTGTAGGATTCATTTTCCCTCACCATCATCAATCGAATCACCTTTAAATATTTCGCCACTTGCTTGTTATGTATGGTCTTTCCCTTCCCCACCACATTGCCATTACTCAATTTCATCGTGAAATAAAACACCTCGTGTTCGCACAAAGCATTAACACACTATATGAATAAACACAGCCTCATTTTCTACCATCACTCATTTTCAAACGTCATAAATCTTTGAGTGTAGTCTTGTTGTTGGTATTAGGGAAACACTTCTTGATATAACCAAGAACATGACATATGAAACACTTTCTAGGAGAAATTTCCACCTCGACACATTACTTCCAAGAAACCTCAAGGGAGTGAATCTAAATGAAATGAGGAATGCAAACAATAGGGTCTACCCAAATACACAATCTAGCAAAGGAAGCCCTAAACCCTTCTTTGGTGGTTTTGTTAATTTGAATCACCTTTCCCATACAAATCCTAATATTCATTAATAGAATTTCCTTCCAAGATTCAACCAATAGAGCATACAAAGAATCCATTTATGGGATAAACCCATATCTACATTTTAAGTGTTGAAATTGGGGATCCACGACCGGATTGAAGTCCAAAGTCCTTAATTAGTTTCAAGTTATCGCATAAAACTTCCTCTTTTTTATCAATAGAGTTGAAAAGTGCCACAAATAAACCCTTTGGTAAAAAATTGCAAGGTATTTCCCATCCCATAATTCTTTGAACACCATTTTCCCACCTTATAACTTCCTACTCCTTTCCCTAAAAGTTTTCCAATTATAAAAAAGGTAGAAAGTCACTCAATCTCCTTAAAGAGAATGTTTCCAATTGAATCAACTTGGACCAGAAAATATTCAAACCCTATAATTTCTTTATTATTAGAGACAACCTGATCTACCTAAAGCTTTACTCCAAAATCTAAAATTCAATATTATTCCTTATCCGACCATGAAATAGTTCACACCCCTACTACTATTATTATTATTATTATTATTATTATTATTATTATTATTATTATTATTATTATTATATAAAAATATGTATTCTATTGAATAGGATATAGAATATATAATGTTATATATTGTATTAAATTATATAGTTATATTAATATTATTATATATATTAATATTAAATTTTATTTAAACTGTTGGTTTCCTAATACCTCATCCCCGATACGTGTGCATTTTCTGGTTCTACAATCCACACTAAGGCACCTGTTGCATTCACAGGAAGGCAATTAAGTGCATTGCTAGATGTTACCTTCTGCAACGAAAGGCATCTGCAATTGTTTTTGTGGGCTTTCTTCGGTTTAATCTCTCTCTTTCACACTCTTTCACACAATCTGTAGCAGACGCCTTTAATTATCACAACTTTCAGAGATTTTAATCGATTGTTATCTTAACGTATAACTTTGTTGTCTGCGATTTTTCTACGCATAAAAGGTTGATTCGGTAAATTTGTCTAATAAGCTGTACTTTGTGGAGAAAAGGATTTGGGTATATTATTCTTCTTTGCAGCCATATATTTATCAGAGCATTTACAACCAGAACATCTGACAGAATTCTGCTTCAGGCTATACTTTCATGGGTACCCATGCCCTGTTCCAAGGCTTCGCTTTTGCAACAGGGCAAGAGGATCTTAACAAAAGTTATAGATCCTGGTTTTACACCTCCCAATTGAATTTGTTTAACAGGTTCGAAAGACCTTTTCAACAAACCCATTTTGTTTGGCATATAATTGCTTGGTTTAAATGTTTTCAGGGCCTTTTCAGCAAACCCATTTTTGTGTATGTTATGCAATCATTGAAATCCCCACAACTCTTTTAGGCATTTTGTGAAATAGTTCGCCTGTTTTATTTAGAGCAGATACAGGATCTTATTAGGATCATCTTATTATTTCAAGTATTCTTCCTGAACTGTCTATCATTCTTATGTATTAAAATCGCAATTGCTTCGAAAGAATCTGCCAAATCTTGGCCTTGTTTAATCCAGCAATCAAATCAAAGTTGAGTTTTCCTATTAAAATTACATAAGATTTATAATCCACCATTAACAAACTTTTCCAACCAATTTAGCTTGCACCTTCCACTTTCATGGCTTGTGCAATGTATGATCTCCCACTCCATTAGGATGGAAACGTGTATAGTTTTCTAACATCAATCAGCTTTTTTTTAAAATTGTCTTGAAAGAATAAAATCATTTTTTAATCATTTATTATAAGCCCTGATAACTTACTAATATAATTAATTTTTAAATATATAAACGCTTACCCACTAAACCAATCGATATTACCTTAACAGTTATTTCTCTCATACAGAACAGATATTTCCACATTACCTTTGGAAGGGTGCCAATGTTTTTATTCATTTTTACAAGGAACATTGAAGAGGCAAATATAAGTAAGGTTTGATGCATCTTTCCAGGGCAAATTAAACAGGGCCAAGGCAAATCGATCATACAATCTTTTATTAAGAAAGATAAAATAAACTTAAGATAATCATTTTTGTGAGGTTGGGATAGTCATATGTGAGGTATGGACTCATTTGAAAGGACTCTGAAGTTGGCAAATACATTATTCGTTACTGGTGAAGAAAAGACATTGTGGCATGAACTCCCTGTACAGGCTCTGTTGAATATTTTATCAATGGTAACCACCAGATATATTTTAAGATTGGACCGTGGCTCCATCAAACAATGGAGTCAGAATGAGAAAAACTTCCTTAAATTGATCTATAAAGATGCACCCCTAGTTCATAAACGCCCTGCATTTTTCGTTCAGCTCATTTGGACTAGCGACATTTTGGAAAGATATTCTATTTATGATATACAATCATGGATTATAGAACCTAAAAAAGCAGATTTCTACAAAGTCCCTATGCCCGCGTTTGATAGCAGCAATGCACCTTTAAGGCAGGATAGTCAAAACACTGTGTTATGTGCTTGCAAAAGTATCTACTGTTCCTTTCAGATATCAGAAGAAAATAACCGTAAAATTTTTAGCATTTGCAATCCTAACACTAACAGTTGGAGATGCCTTCCCCATTATCGCATTTTTCAGGATTATAATTTTACTGCGATGGTTTTTAATCCATCCACCAGGCAATGTATTCTTTTGGTGGGTATGAGTAATTATGACTCATATGTGATAAGCCAAGCTGAGTGGAATGCTCGAGGATTAGATATATTGATGGATATTTATGATTCAGAGTCTAATAGACAGAAATGGATATGGCTATGCCGGAGGGCTTTGGTAAACATGAAGGCAGCGTGTGTTTACGCGACTGGAAGGTTTTACTGGTTGCAGCAATCTGATGGGGGTGACTTAATGGGATTAAGTGTTGAGGAAAAGAACTGGGTTAAAATTCCACCGCCACAGTGGGTCTACGTGCATGATCAGAAATATATTGAATCTGTAAGAACAGGCTTATACCCTTCAATTTATGCAAGGTTGTGCAGAAATGTGGTTTCTTGGGAAGGGCAAATAGCATATAAAAATAATATTGGAAAGTAAAAGACAATAAAAACAAGATGCAGAAATAAAGCTACAGATTTTACGTTAATTCACCGATGACAAAACAGCTACAGATTTTACGTTAATTCACCGATGACAAAACAGAGGAAATACAAAACAACAGTATATAATTGCTACAGCAATAAAAAAAAAACTATTCAACTTTTTTCTCTCTTACAAATGATTACAAAACCCTCTTTAAATAGAGGATTGCGGTTGAATAGAACAGCAGAATATCTTAACTAAACTCAACTCTATTATCACTGACAATTCAACTACGCATGCAAACTGTGTTTATTCAATTCCTATGAACACTTATTTTATGCAAAATAAAATTGAAACTAAACTGATGTTTATTCAAGCACTAAACTGCTGTAACTGAAACTAAACTGCACTAAACTAATGTTCATGTAAATTGTTTGCATGATAGAATCTAACCATGCGAAGTGGAGAAATTAGAACTGCAGTTCTAACACTCCCCCTTAATTTCTATCACTAACTACTTCAATATTTACAATGCCTAAATTTTGTCTTAGATATTCAAAACTCTCATTTGCTAATGCCTTTGTGAATATATCTGCCAATTGGTCTTCAGATCTGCAAAACTTTAAATGAATTTCTCCATTGTTTACTAACTCTCTGATAAAATGAAATCTTGTATCAATATGCTTACTCCTCTTGTGAAAAACATGATTTTTTGACAATGCAATTGTTGATTTGTTGTCACAAAATATTGGTGTTGACTCCTATGCTTGCAATAAATATGTCAATACTCTCCTCATCCAAATTGCTTGACATGCTGCTGATGTGGCTACTACATACTCTGCTTTAGCGGATGAAAGTGTCACTATGGGTTGTGTTTTGGATGCCCATGTGACCACACTTGCTCCAAAGTTAAAGGCATGTCCAGAAGTACTCTTCCTATCATCAATGCTACCTACAAAATCACTATCAGTATAACCAATCAAACCAAAATCATTAGTTATGGAATATAAAATTTTATATTTTTTTGTTCCTGCCACATATTTCAATATCCTCTTTCCAACATGTCAATGTGAGTATTTTGGTGACTCCATGAATCTAGAGATTAAGTTGACCCCATACATGATATTTGGTCTTCTAGCTGTAAGATACATCAAACTACCAATTAGTCTTTTGAATGTTGTAGAATAAACATTAGGCCCTTTGTCTTCTTTGCTAATTTTGGTCCCTATAGCAACTGGTGCAGGTGTTAATTTACAATTGAACATCTTAAACCTCCTTAACACATCCTTTGCATATTTAGTTTGACAAATAAAAATTCTCTTCTCTGATTATACAACTTCAATGCCCAAAAAATACTTCATAAATCCTAAATCTGTCATCTCAAATTCTTTCTTCATTGCTGATGTAAATGTGTCTATAGACAAATTTTTAGTGAAAATCAAATCATCAACATACAAACACACAATCAAAATTTGACCTTCTTTGTTGATTTTTGTGTACAATGTAGGCTCGCTATTGCTTCTACTGAATCCATTGTTTGTCATGTATGAATCAATCTTGTTATACCATGCTCTTAGTGCTTGCTTGAGACCATAGAAGGCCTTCTTCAATCTGTAGACTTTTTCTTCATGTCCATGCACTTCATAACCTGGTGGTTGTTTCACATACACTTCATCTAAGAAACCATTCAAAAAAGCTGATTTGACATCCATTTGATATATTTTCCAATTATTTTGTGCAGCTATTACTAAAACCATTTTAATAGTATCAATTCTAACAACTTAAGCAAATATTTCATTATAATCTATTCCATGTTCTTGTGAAAAACCTTTTGCTACTAACCTTGCCTTGTGCTTTTCAATCTTACTTTTTGCATTAAATTTGGTCTTATAAACCCATTTGACTCCTATGCAATCCTTACCTTCAAGTAGATTAATTAGATTCCACGTTTGATTTCTCTCAATGGCATTCATCTCTTCATCCATTACTTTTATCCAATGTTCCTCATTAACTGCTTCTTCATAATACACAGGATCATGAGAAAAAAAGGCAAAATTTGAACACAAATCTAAATTATCTTCTTCTTGATCATAAATCTCATTCAAATTTCTCATTTTCTTACCTTTAAATTTTGATCTTAAAGTGGCAAGAGTTGGATTTGATTCATCACTTGTGAATTGAGAGTGAGATAACATGCATGACCAGATGATTCACCTTGTGCTAAGCTCCTAGGTGTTCTTATTGGAGTGCTTGTTCTTGCTTGTGGAGAGAATTGATCACCTTGCAAAATTTATTCTTCATATTCTTCTTCATTTTAGGGAATTGGTGCTCCAATTATGATGGTTCTATCAATGCTTCCATCCCATGCTTCTTCTTCCTTAAATTCCACATCTCTGCTAATAATCACTTTCTTTGAAATGGGGTTATACAACTTATAAGCCGTTGATTCTTCACTATAGCCAATTAAAATGCATTTCTCACCTCTATCATCAAGTTTTATTCTCAATTTAGATGGTATAAGAGAATATGCAATACAACCAAAAATTCTAAAATGATGTACACTATGTTTCTTACCACTCCAAGCTTCTTGTGGAATTCGATCCTTGACACTTTTTGTTAGACTTCTATTCACAATATATACTGCACATGTTACTACTTTTGCTCAATATTCATTTGACAAATGTTTGGCCTTCAACATGCTTCTAGCCATCTCCATGATTGTTCTATTCTTCCTTTCTACTACACCATTCTGCTATGGTGTGTACCTTGTAGTCAGTTGCCTTTTAATGCCATGATATCTACAAAAATCTTGAAATTCATTAGACATATATTCACCTCTTCTATCTGATCTAAGTACCTTGATGTAAAGGCCACTCTATTTTTCAACCATAGCTTTGAATTCTTTAAATTTTCCAAAGGCTTCAGACTTTTCCTTGAGAAAATATATCCAAGTCTTTCTACTAAAATCATCAATGAAGGTTAGAAAATAAGAACTACCTCCAAATGATGGAGTTTGCATTGGTCCACATAAATCACTATGAACTAGCTCTAATAATTCCCTTGCTCTACATGAGGCTCCTACTAGAAAGCTCTCTCTATGTTGTTTTGTCAAAACGCAACTCTCACATGAACTTCCTAGATACTCTATTAGTGGTAGTCCCTTCACCATATTTTTCTTTTGTAACAAATTCAAACCTCCAAAGTGTAAATGTCCATACCTTAAATGTCATAGCCATGATTGGTCTAAATTCATGGTTTTGAAATGGGCTTCGTCTTCTCCTTGGATGCATTGAATTCAAAGAGGGAACATCCGATTCTTGGTCATCTCCACTTTTTCTATCAACCTGTCATTCAGAAATTTGTCTAATATTGTGTAAACATTATCCATAAAAGATACTCGGTAACATTTCTGTGCTAACTGTCCAACACTCATAAGATTATGCTTTTGTCCAGGTACAAAATAAACATCAAGAATAAATCTTCTTTCACCATTTTTTGCCAAAACATTTATTACTCCTTTACCCATTACATCCACTTTATTATCATTTCCTAATTTCACTTCAGATTTTACGAAATCATCAAGACTAGCAAACAATTATTTATTCCCTGTCATATGGTTACTGCATCCCTTATCTCAGAACCAAATATCTCTAGCATTTTCTTGAGCAACATGACAAGTGAGGAATAAGCTTCTAGAATTAGAATTAGATTCATTTGTGTAATTAGCATTCTACTTATCCACATCTCCTTGTTTCTTTCTGCATTAACTTGCATAATGTCTATATTTTTTGTAGTAATAACATTGAATGTTAGATTTATCAAACCTCTGTGAATTTTGCTGGAAGTGATTGTTTCTACGTCCTCTATTGTTGTAGTTTTGATTATTGTTTTCACCTTGATATGGATTGTTCCTTCTATTTCTGTCAGTTTGACCTTCCTCTTCCTCTGAAGTTTGACCTTCCTCAACCTCTTCCTCTGCCAAATGATCATTGAAACTTGAAAGCATTCTCAAAAGAAGTATTGTTATTCCTATTCATTCTGGATTCATATGTTAACAAAGATCCCATTAATTCATCTATTGATAACTGTTCCAAATCCTTGGTTTTCTCAATAGCTACAACTATTGCATTGAATTTGCTGGGTAAACTCCGAGAATTTTTTCTATGATCTTTTGATATGTTATTGTTTCTCCATTAATTGTAATTTGATTCACAATATTCAATACTTGACCCATAAACTGGTTTATAGACTCTGAATCATTCATTTACAAATTTTCAAAAATTTCTCCTAAAAGATTGCAATTTAGCTACTTTTACCTTTGTATTACCTTTATAGGTAGTCTCCAAAAATTTTCATGCTGACTTGGATCTCATTACTACTGCAACTCTAAAAAAAATAGATTCATCGATTGCCTATTGGATTAGGAATAGAGCTTTTGCATCCTTTTTCTTGTTTTCTTTAAGCTCTTCCTTTTGTGCTCGAGTTAATACCTGATGGACAGCCTCATCCTGTGGTTCTACAAAGCCATTTTCTACCAAATCCCAAACACCTTTTGAGTAAAACAATGTTCTCATTTTAATTTCCTAAAAATCATAATTCTTACCATTAAAAATGAGAATCTGGGGCTGAGAAATGCTATTGTGTGTTGTCATGTCTCAAGCTAAACTTTTCAAAATCAACAGCAACTTCTTTAAATTTTTACTCAGTGACTTAATCCTCCTTGCACCAAGACTTTTCTTTGACTGCGCTTGGTAGATCTGAGTAAGGTTGCGGTCTTTTGTCCTCTTTTTTTCTATCTTATCTTTTGTTGCGAAACTGTTGACTATTCATCTTGACAACAACAATCTCTTTTCCCTTTTAAAAAAAATAAAACAATGCAGGTTTCTTCTGTCAACAGCTAGTGGTCTTTTCCATGATTTGTTCCTTCTTGAGCAGCTATGCTTCTATATGTAGGTTGCCCCTTCCCACAATCTCAAAATATTAACAAAGCTCCTTCAAAGTTCTCACACCTCCACCTAGGTGCGCCTTTCTCCTCTGCCTAGTCTGCAGGCTCTTTCACTTGTTGTTGATTGGATGATCTCTAACACTTCTACCTAGATCTTCTGGCCCTTTCGCTCTGATACCAATATATTGGAAAGAAAAAGACAATAAAAACAAGATGCAAAAATAAAGCTACAGCTTTTACGTTAATTCACCGATGACAAAACAGAGGAAAAACAAAACAACAGTATATAATTGCTACAGCAATAATAAAAAATTATTCAACTTTTTTCTCTCTTACAAATGATTACAAAACCCTCTTTAAATAGAGGACTGCGGTAGAATAGAACAGTAGAGTATCTTAACTAAACTCAACTCTATTATTAGTGACAATTCAACTACACATGCAAACTGTGTTTATTCAATTCCTACGAACACTTATTTTATGCAAAATAAAACTAAAACTAAACTAATGTTTAGTCAAACACTAAACTTCTGTAATTGAAACTAAACTACACTAAACTAATGATCATGCAAACTGTTTGCATGATAGAATCTAACCATGCGAAGTGGAGAAATTAGAACTACAGTTCTAACAGATAATATAGATTTTCATCTCTAGTATTGGAGATTGAGTGTAGCTGATGATGACATACTAGTGCTGATAAACGAAGGACTTAGTTGTATTTGGGAGTTGGGGAAGGACACAAATGAATGGAAACAAGCAAAAATTCTTACCAAATCTAAGTACGTATCCTTTTCATGAAGTTGTCATGGTTGTTGGAGAGAAAATATATGCATACGACCAAGAGAGGAGATTAACCAAAACAATTGAGTTCTCTGAGATTGGTGTAGATCTCCCGCCTGACACTGATACTGACTACCCCCTGATGTCAGTATGGGCATGCGACCACAACAAGGTATGGTGGCCGTAAGGAGGTGTGAATACAACAATGACCAGTGGTCCTCCGAGTAACATTAACAATCTAATTATTTTTAATTTACATTCATTATATACAATATTATGTAGTTCTGGTTTAACAGTTTTTTTAATTATGTTGTTAACTATACTTCATTATATTAATGAAATTAATATATTGACTAAATTAATAATAAAAATTGATTGTATTGTTAAGTGTTATTGATTTGTTAATATTTATACTTCTATTTATTGTTGTGGGTTTAAGATTTATTTTCTTAATGTATAAAAATTAAATTAGATTATTTTTAAAAATATATTATATTTAAATCGAAAAATTGAAATTAGTTTTTATTAAAAAAAAAGTTGCTACAAAATACATATATAATAATTGAGATTATATTATTCATAAATTTTTATAATAAATTAAGTTATATAAAAATCATTTTAATTATAAAAATAAAAATTTATTGATTTGATTGAAAAAATTCAACTGATTCTCTTATCCACCTTGTGCCACATTATTATAGAATTGCAAATGTATTGTAAAAGTATTCTCTAGTTACCACCTAAGCAACCTTCATTTCTTATTTAATTGCTTCGTGTTAAGATCTTTTGACATCTTGTCATGCCATTACAGTTGTTATTGTTGGAGAACAGCAATGGCTTTCAAGAAGGCTTGGAAATTAATTGTTAAGATCGTCTACTTAATAATGTTACTCCCTTTGATGAAAATGACCTTGATATTATTTTGACTCTACTTGATTTTGATGATGCATTAAGTGGTTTGAGTAATACAACCTCGTAGACAATTTTGTGGGTACAATACCATTCAAGAGTATGTTACAATGTTGGTTCAAATTTATTTGGTTGTTTCATGACATCAGGTTGGTAAAGCATAAGATAAAATATTTCTGTTTAGTCACTATTAAATAAAATATTTATCTAACCTTGTAATCGAAAAAAAAAAATATGTCAAGTTCGAAAGTTGAACTATCATCAAAGATAAGATAAAAAAATATTAATATCAAAGATGTTGGGTCTACCCTAAGCCCTCCTTTGTTGTGGTTGAACCACCTCAACCCACATTTACTCTCTCAACTCGGAACTCTACCCCATCCTAATTCCTAAATAGCACTCTTGTAGTGCTTAACAGAAATCATTTCAATTCATCAAACACAAATAATATTACTTCTATTAAATTTTAAATTTTATCTTATTGTATATTATCAAAGATTAATGTATCATCTTCTAAACATAAATTGATGGTCCATTTATATTGCAACCCTTTACCAATGAAATAAAATAGTAATTATATTTTAAATTAATTTATCTATTTTTATAAAATAAATATTAAATCAACAACATTTCATATAAAAAATATACTTTCTATAATATATTATGATAATGTTATTTTCAAATGATCTAACCCTGGAAAACAATCCTTTCTAACTTTATCATAAAATTTGAAGATTTATAGATTTTATGATTACAAGAAGTGAAAATCATGGGAGTTTAAATTTACAACACTATTAGGATTATTTGGCCTCATGTTGTATGTTTTCACATTAATAATACGATTGAAAAGGCACTATTGAAACCTTAATTTTGACACTTTTCACCTCGCATGTCATTGAATAGGGTTCAAAATCTAAAAGCATATCCATGTCGATTATTTTGATATTGACAACTCAATTCTCATGGGATTGTAAATATTTATGCCTCTAACTACAATATCCTGCATAATAGTTTTTAGAGTTTGTTGGTGGACAACCTCCCATAGTCCAATTGGATTTTGAGTGGGTATTTCTTTTTGCCGGATTCCACTCATGATAATGGTGGTCTTTCTCCCCCATGTATTAGCATGTCGGTGAGAGAATATTGGTTTTATGGTTTGGATTTTATTACCTTAACATTGGCTTAAAGATATTAATACTTCTTAGTTCACTTTGTCTAATCTCTAATAAGATTATAGTGAAAGAGTTTCTAAGTGCTTAGAAATATAAATGTAAAGATTATAGTGAAAAGAGTTAAGATTATAGAGAAAAGAGTTCTTTAAGTGTTTAGATATATAAATGTTGGTAGAATAAGGTTTATTATTTCAAGTGTTTAGACGATTATTTATTATTATTATTATTATTATTATTATTATTATTATTATTATTATTATTTAAATTTTTTGATTTTTTTTAATAAGATTTTTTTTTTAAATTATATTTATATGAAGTTTTGGAAAAAAAATGTGTTTCCATTCATTAACAAATTTATATAATTTTTTATATAAAGTTTTTTTATTGCACTCGTAAGATTGAATAAGTCCTTTTGAAAATTATTATGAAAATATAATTAGTCTCTCTTTACTAAAAACTTAAGTTGGTGAAATATCATAAAACTATACGTTATCAACACAAAATTCATGTAAATTTATTAACTTAAAATTGGTAATACAGTTTCTAAAAAATTATTTTAACACTTTTGATCTAAACAATATGTTCAAAAAAATAAAAATAAAATTGTAAGATATAATATAACATTCAATTTATAATATACTAGTTATTTTCTCACTTTAAAGAAGTGGTCATCTTCCAAGAGCATGCTTTAGGTTTAGAGATTGTTTTCCAACCTTAAACTAATATGGTTCTATGTCAAATTTTTTAAGATTAATTTCTTATAACCAAAATAATCTATTTGACAATTTTACATAAAGTAGCATTTCCAAATAACCAATAATAAATCACAAATTATTTATACATCCCTTGTAAATTTTATAAATATTTTTTTTAATTATGATTAATCATAACCTATAAAAATTATACTTGAAAGCTTTTTATTATGACTTGTTGAATCATACCATCAACAAATAAAATATTAAATTCATTCCTAAGAAGAGAAACCTAAATCTTATATCCAATTGGAAACATTTTACACTTTTAAATATATCCTTAAAAAATTATAACAAAAATTATTGCTCTTAGACTTAGGCATCTCGTACCTCTTATATAGAAGCCTAAACACACATGTTTCATCAAAAACATATGCGCCTGGGATAAAATTTTAATTGTGTGTAAATGGATAAAATAGACCCACACATCCAAACAAACCATGTATGTTTGTCAAGATAAACATTTTAATAATCCTATGACATATGACATAATAGAATGGCTCTTTATTCTTTTCATGGTTAAAGTTTTTTTTATCTTTACGCTACAAGGTAATAGACTTTTTATATGTAAATATTTCCACAAATTTATTGTGGATACAAAAGATGAAATTTAAAATTCAATTTTGTGGATTCCATTTATTTATTTTTTAAATTTAAATTGTAGAAATCAAGATAACTTAAAAAGTGTAATAATTATCATAAATCATAAATTGTGGTATTTATCACATTTCATTTTTTTTAATTATAATAATTAAAAAATTGTAGTAATAATTGTAACGAAAATTACATCATTGTTAAAACATAAATAATTATAATATTATTATAATTAATATAAATAAAAATAAAATTAATATTAGAATAATAAAAAATAAAAATGATCATAAATTTTAAAATTTTAATTTTAGATTTTTTATATATTATATTTATTAATTTCATTTCATTAATTTATTTGGAAATTTTCTATTAATTGGTGATAAATTGTGTTAATTTAATTATATCAACATGTCAAAATCAAAAAAATAGTTATTAAAAAAAGGGGGCACCGAACTCTACTTAAGAAAAAAGAAAAAAAAATATGTTATAATCAAATGGATTTCAAATTTAAAATTAGAAAAAAAATAAACATACTTATAGACATTATTATTAATTTTTTTAATAAAAGGAAAATATTTCCTAATTACAACTTACAAATACTCAAAGTTTCCTCTTTCCTAAAAAATAGACAACTACCTTTTTTTGGCCCTTTTATTCCTAGCTTAACAAGTTTTGCTTTTTCTTATCTTATTGCATGCATGTATAGAAACACAAGCATCCATGCATGCTTGCAGCTCTGATAAATTGCATGTATACCTATTTTCTGGTAGAACCTACATGTATCCTTTATTTAGAACATGCATGCATGTTTTTTACAATTAATCCAAAAATAAGTAAAATACTGAATTAGAACATTAATGTCATATTTTATTTTTTTCTCTAAAATTGTTGGGTTGATTTGTAGTTGAAAATATGCTCCCTCTTATAAATTTGAGGTTCATTGAATTTCATTTAGGGAAGGACTTATGTGATCATTTTTCCTCTCCATTGTTGATTGTTGTCTTTTTTCCATGGTAAATTATATTGTCCCATTCATGTTATTCATATGATCTTCATTTCCTATGGCCTTTGTGATTCTTCCAATTTTCCTAAGTGTTTATTTGATATAACCCCTTCCTTATATTCCTTCTTTTTTATCACTTGATTCAACCTATGCGTGGTCCATTGTGACTCTATTCCACTAGGTAGATCTTTTTTCTCTTTCTTTGAACCACTTGAAAACCATTGTTACCTGAAATAATATTCTTATCTAATATATTTTTACATGGAGCCTAGAGATCTGGACATGTTACAACCAAGTGGGCATATTAAAAGCATTGCCTACATCTAAAAATAATATTTTCATAGTTTACTTTTTGGGTTCTTGTTAAACCACCTCAAACTAAGGTAAATTCAACAAGGATCCTTTTCTAAATTGGAAAAAAATCAAAAATATAGGCACACATTGATTTTAATGTATTCTTTGTGGAGGAGTCTTAGCTATAAAATACATTTATAACATCTTCAATCTGTTTCAGGGTTGGTAGGGTCTAAAAATAAAAAGGCAAATTTGGTAGCCTCACCCAAACTAGAACATGAGAGGATTTCAATCAAGGGGTTAAGAAAAATCTCACTCCATTATGAAAATGAACCCCTTTTTAAAAAATCTCATCTCATTCTACCTATTCCTAATTAAACAATGAATAACCCTTGGGCACAAGGAAAGATTACCACCTCTCCTGATATGATAAGATTCCATTGTTGGCTTATCCATTCATGTGGATTAGAAAAAATATGTAAGAAATCATTAAACCTATAGATTAACCCTCTTTCACTAAGCTTACATGCAAAATTAGACATTTCTTCATTATTTGGGCAAATTATGAGGGGTGTCACTGATTTATCAATAACAAAGCCTTATTTAAGAGAAGATATGAGAATATTACCCAATTTTTGATATTTATTTGTATATATTGCATGTCCTCCTTTTCTCTATTCCATATTCATTGTGTTTTTAATAAAAGCAAGATTTAAAATAACCTCTTTGAATGAGACTTTTTCATGAGTCTTTTCATCATCAGATCTTCTGATTGCACTCTAGAGGTGTTGATGTGGGCTTTATAAACACCCTAAAAGTTATTTATGAGCTTAACTCTAATTTTTTAGGATTGGTGAATATAAATACTCCAAGGCATGATTTTCAAGGTATTTAATTTTATAACAACTTATTGGTGGAATAGTGGTTGACACAGATTGTTTGGCATAGGTGAGTTGGCTATAGGTGAACCTTAATATACTTGGAGTTGGTGGAAGGATGATGATTTATAAATAAGGTGGGAAAGACTATAAAATAAACATAAAAGGAGGGAAAGGTAAGGCAAAAAAGGAAGGTCTGTGGAAGTTTTAAAGATAAAACCTTTTAATTCTAATATTTGATCTCTAGTAGGATAGGGTATCTAGACTAATACTTTTTACAAGTTATTGTATCACACAAAACAATCAAATGCATTTAAAGAGTCAAATGGAAAAAAACACAATATATTTAAACATGCATAAATCAAACATTGCATAATTACTAGATTGTTATTGCACATATATAAGAGGATTATGATAAGTATGTAAGATATTTTCAAATCAACTATTACTAAAAATGAAAGACTGTGTTCAAAAATAAATACCCCGTACATAATTGTAAGCACTAATATACTAGAATAATGGAACATCCAAGAAATCCACAAAATTAGAGAAGAGTGGAGATTTAGAAATTAAGACCAAGTCAAGTAAATTTTTTTTGAATTTTATGTTAATCTTAATAGCCAAAATTATACTCTCTTTATGACATGAAAGTTACATGTATATATAAGCTTGGGATAGGTTAGGCCTCGTCTCTTCAAGCTTCACCTAATTTTACAAGTCTAAAAAATAGAACCTTAAGTTTAGAATTCATGAGAGAATACATGTTACAATGATAACAACGAAAAATACACTTTCTAGCTAAAAATGAATTATGCATGTACAATAATAGATGGGGAACCAAAGCCCCACTTTGATAAGAATAATGAAAATACATGTATTTTTTCCAAAATTAGTATACTTATGCCATGCTAATTGAATTAAATTATGAGGATACTACAATTGTAATTATGGTGTAGACTGAGAGTTCTATGAGGCTAGGAGCACTAACTACCAGTTGCATGCATTGTGGTACTAGAAGCTACCTCTTTCACCTTTAATGCTCCACCCAATGTATATGCATTATCAAACTCTTTACCAATGGAATCAAAATTCAAAAGTGAGGGATTCAAAATATTGACTGCTTCTACCATTAATCTATCCTACTCTACCCTTGAGATTTTAAACTTGACCACTAAGGATTCAGCTCTTATGACCCTATCTTTAGTAAAACTAACCAACTATATTACTTATTCATTGGTTGTATATACTATACCTTCCACTTCGTGTTTGAACTCTTATATGGCTAAGTGGAGTAGGTTGTCAAAACTAGGCTGATTCACCAACTCCCCTACCTAGTTGATCACCCTAGTTACCCTCATATCAGAAAAAAAAATTACAATGCTTCAGTTTCATGAATTAAAAAAACATCTACCAGTTTCTTCATTGATCTATGTCAGTTCAAGGCATCCCTTTTAGAAATTACATAGTTGAGGAACCAAAAAGCATTTATGTTGGTCATCAAGTTTAACTAATCAAAGGCATTTATTATGGAACACTAGCCCAAAAATTTTAACCTTCTTTCTTTGTCTTTCATATTGTTCCATAGTTTGACTATCTCTACTTTATGGCCCTGAATAGCTAACCTTGATATTTTAATGTTAAGCAAGATGTCATACAGATTTGAAGCTCCACTTTGTACCTCAACTATTACTTTTTGAGGAGCTTTTATGGTTTTCATCTATTTCCATCTCTCCAAGGCCTCAATGCTTTGGTGTATTTCCTTCAGTGTCGACCTAGTATAATCAACAAGAGTATTAAAGTCCTCAATGTACTTTTTAGGGTCATTAGGGTTCCTCTTAGCTCTTTTGGCCAATTGAAACATATTTTCCCTCTGCTCAAGCTTTATCTACACCTTTGTCCTTGTATTTATTATTTTCCTTTTCCTCAATTTTTTATGATCACACTCTCTTTATCAAACCTTATAAAACATGTGGGGATCTTAGCCATAACTAGGTTCTTCCTTTGATCCTGCAGATTTTGAATCTCCTTTACCCATTGAAGAATTATAAATTCACTGGTACCTCCTCCTTGTGTAATTTTTTAGGATGTATAGGGTTGAGAGGTCATAGGAAGGGAAGTGTTTATTGGGAGAGATATTATGAGCATTGAATTACTTTTTTATAAGGGCACTTATGGAAGCTTTTGGGCCACTATTTACCATGGAGAGGCTACCTTTATTGGTGTAACCTCAACCTAGAATTTGGCTAACCTAGGTGTTATTTCCACATACATATTTACTTTTGGTAAAGCATGTGACTGGGGCATGGGAAGCTCAAGTTGGGTCAACTATATTCTATGGGATAGGGGTTTATTGAAAAAGGACATAGTAACCGAATTCTTAAAATGGGCCATTTGGTGAGCCCTTATTAAAATAATATCAGAATCTATACTAGTAACTTGATAAGTGAAATATGTAATAGAAGGCATTATTGGGGGCAAACTTATAATTGGACTTTATACATTACATACATAATAAATAATAGAATAAATTGCCTTATATATCTTTTATGTTTGTTTTGAGGTAATCCTAATCAAAGTTTCTCCTTCTTCTAATGTGTCTAGACTCAAAACTTTTGCTTTATCAAGCTCTACTTATTAATCATCTGGCTTGACTTTTGCTATATCTAGGTCTTCTTGTTCTAATGTGTAGTCAACCAAAGATATTAATTTCTCTGGTTCCTCCTCTCTTTCAGATCCATTACATACTCTATCTTCTATTCTTACTCCTCAAAAACTTCTTCAATAATAAGGAGGCCAAGAGATGGCCTCTCTTCCAACTTTCTACCTTGGGAAGAGTCAAGGTAATCCTTGGGATTTCTATGGTAGGTGAAGATAGGTGGAGCAGAGGGTGGATGAGATGGTGTAGGGGTTGTGATAATAATTATAGTAGGAATTGGAAAGGTATGTGATCAAGTAGAGGGTGTATAAATTGCAAGGGATTCTTGAGGAAATCTAGGAGAGCTTAGGGGAGTTGGAATTAAATCAAAAGAAGAATGTAAGAACATAGGTAAACTTACTTGTGTAACCATGGTAAGTGGAGGCAAAGGAGTCATCACAAAGTTGTTCCTCCTTTGGCTAGTTAGGGTAGTTAATGGCTTATCCATAGTTGTAGTTATTCCCAAGACTTGTTCACCTAAAGTTATGGAAGGAATCTGAGGGCCAAGAAGTCCTCTCAAAATTTCCTTTCTTAGTTAGGGATTTGACTCCCTCTAACTTCCAAGCTGATCTCCCTCCTATTATATGGCTTGAGCTTCAGGAGATGGAGGCTAGATTGGTTGATGAGAGCCTTTAGGTGGAGATGGAGGCTATTGATGGCTCCATGTGTTTTGGGTTTTTTCCTCTATGGCCTTAGGTTTGTATTGAAAATCTTGGGCCAGTATCATTTATATCTTCTTATCCTTCATCCTAATTCATATTTGGGAGTCACCCAAGTCATTCAAGAAAACCTGATCATGGTCATAGGTTTGATGATCATAAGAAACATGAGCCTTATTCTTCTCAAGGATAGTATTCAAATAACCCCTTATCATTTTCTTAGGGTCCCATTCCTTGAATTGTTCCAACTATAAATTGTAGGTTGTCCTAGGCTTACTAGCTACGATAAAATGTGACCTGGTTATGTATTGGTGTTTCCCAATGTTTTAGGGTGTTTTGACCATGGTGAGGTAGAAATAAAGGGGCAATTTTTATTCCCTCTACTCAAATTACATTCACATCCAAGTAGAGCCAATAGTCACCCATCTTGAAGAGTGTCTTTATGATGTTCTTAGACAATTTGGGCATTGTTGTGCCCTACATACTATGGTAGATGTGAGGGTATACCTTATTACTTATTCTCTTGATGTCATTTCTATATTTATAAATAAACATGAATGAGAAGTATTCTCCAACCCTATTCACTAGATACTCTATGGATGGTTACCATTCTTGGCCATAAGTATTATACACAGTTGTCATGACTTCATATAGTAGATAATACATCATATAAAAGTTCCCATCCTCAAGTCTCTTGTCAAGGTAGAGAATTTGATATTTCAATATTTTTATTTTAATCTCCCCCAAGGCTATCATTTTATTAGTGGTTAACAGAATGTCTAGTAGGGGTACCCATTCGACCTAGATGTATGCAATACTTAGGAATCCATATAATATGTTCAATAGTGTCATTACAATGGTAATTCCATGTTTTTTATTCATAATATAGTTGGTGGAAATTGATCCTTTTAGATTTGATCTTTGCCCTTTTGCCAACCACTGCTTTAGTTTCCTTTCAACTATATCATGCTCAAGCCACACATTGGCTGAGAATTGATTGTATGTTATTTTAGGAAGAGGGAGCCTAAGATACCATTCAAATGCCTTTCCTAAGATGTACGTAGAGGTGTTTTGAATGTTCCTCACATAAACAATATCACCCATAATGGTCCCATTTATGAACAAAACCTTTAAGAGGTTAATGCATGGCATTACCTCTAGTTTAGTTGCAACTTGGGGGAGGGCTTGTTTCTTAATGGGAAAAAAGTCATCTATGTATTATTTAGCTTCAGGGGAGAGTTTTTCCTCCTCATAATAGGCTTGAATTGACTTGACATCTTCCCAGAGTGCCGAGTAGTGTGGGACTTTAAAATTCAAATCACTCCTTTTAAACATAGTATCCTTATATTATTTTGATCTTGAAAATGAAAATAGGGATGGTATTAAGCTCTTACCTTATTTTGATGTTGAGGCCATTGATAAAGAGTAGTTTTTTTAATTCCTTGGAAGTTAGAGACTGGTTCATTTTATCCTTTGTGACTGAAGAAAGTTAGGGCTCATTGGATGCTTAGAAAAATTGAGAACACAAATGCTTAATGATCAAAGCAATAACAATGTGAATGCAATATTCATATATATCATTCATAAGATTATGTATTTATTGAATTTATGTGCTTTGAATGTTGATAATGAACTCTCACTTTTAATGCATGTTTTGATTTGAATATGCTAGTTAGCTTTGGTGGGTGCCCCTTTTTTGCTAAATGGTGGTCTCTCATTAATTATTCATGTTCAGTCATCACTTTGAGATAGTTATCAACCATTAGTTAATTTTCTTCTTTGCCATGTAGTTTCACCTTTGTTCTTATGATTTGGTGTTTCTTTCCTCAAATAGTGCCATGTGTCATGTTATCATTAACTCATCCCTTTGGATTTCTTCACTACATTTGGGAGGTTCCATAGTGGTGAATTAATGTGATCAAGACACATGGCATGATATCAGGAAGCTTGGAGACTCAATAACTTAGAGCATTGGGTAGGTAATCAATAGACCATTTAAGTTCCTAACTACACAGATTAACATAAATATGAAATGTGTCATCCACATGGGGCCCTAGAAGTTTAGGAGATCAGCACATTAGACTGTAGACCAAATAACCATTTAACCTTCTCATAGTGGTGAGTTTACGTGATTGAGGCATGTGTAGTGATGTCATAAGCTTAGATATTTAGGAACTCAAAAGCTTGGAGTCTCAAGGAACATAGAACGGTCAAGTTTGTTGATAAACATGTGAAGTCCCCATAGTTTTAGTTTAGAATGGATATGCCACATGGCATGATTATGGAGCTTGGGAGACTTGGAAGAATTAAAAGACTTCAGCTTTTGTAAACATCCAACATTTGGAATGATACAAGAGTCACAAGTGTCAAAACTGTGTGAGATTTTTGTTATGGACCTGATTTAGATTAAATTGATGGTCTTTGGCTATTATCCATATGATCAACATGTACATACTTGGAAAAGAAAATTAGATCCATTAGACTGTATATCATATTAAATTAAAAAGCGATAGACAATCCAAGGTTCAAAATAACTTAAGATACTAGTTTAATCTTAGATTTTTATGAATTTTACTCAAGGACAAGGTTGGATTTTGTAGAAATAACCCTTATGATAAATACGTGATACCATAATCATAGATCTTTAGGCTCATACTTTCTTAGGTATGGGTTTTTAAACAATGGGTCCCTATTTTTTAAATTATGAAAATAGAGTGTGTGTGTGTGTGTGTGTTAGGGCACAACAAGAAGTTTTTTTAAGTTCTTCTTCTAGATGATCCTCCTATAGTGTCTTTGAATCTCTTTCTTTGCTCTTATATTTATTCTTAGAGATAGACTTGAGACTTCTTACTAGTGAATCCTCAATAATAAATAAACCTCTACATAACTCTTGGATATATCCTTGATATTTGATCTTGAATATTTCTCATCTCTTCTGTTATTTTTTAAGTTTTTTTAAAAAGATATATTTTAATTATTATAAATTTAATATATAAATAACATTAAAAATATTAACATGTAAAATATATTTTTTATTAAAAAATAGTTTTTTATCATAAAATACTACTTTCAAATTTAATTTTTTAATTCTATTATTATAAGAATTCTTATTAAAAAATAAAAAATCATAATAATTAATTTATTAAATGTAAACTTAATAAATTAAAAATAATCATATATGTGTGTGCTAGTTTAAAAATTAATATAAACAATATCTCACAAATATGAATAAAATGCTTTGAACTTGGCTTAAAATTAAAAATCTGCCGACTCTACACCCCACCACACACTACCGTATCTCAACCCAAGATTTTTTTTAATTGGTTTACATATTTTATATGTATGTAGAATGTTGAGATATTTTAACTTTGAAACATTTATATAATAAACAAATTTAATATTTAATGTAGGTATTATAAAGTTGATATCTTTCGGTATTTAATAGATATATGTTTAAAATATTTAAATTAATAATATTGATAATTATATAAATTTAAATAAAATATTTTATTATTAAAATATATTTGAAATAAATTTTTTAATATATTAGTTTATAATATTAAATTTATTTAAATTAAAATATGTTATTAAAATTATAAAAAAAAATTAGTGTTTATTCTCATTTTATTTGTGGAATGTATTCTGTCAAACTTATGAATTGGAGAGCTATTTTTATTTGTTCCTTGCCTATTCTCTATCCCAAAATGCCTTCTTATAAAGATCTATTTAACCTAACATAACACATTCTCAATCATATATCCCATAATATTTTTAAAGATAAAATCTTCATTTTTATCTAATAATTCTCATTAAATCTCATTTTTTATAATATATTACTTTAATACATATATATTAATTTAATTAATTTATATAATTATTTTTATATTTTCTCACATATTATTTTAAACATTATCATTTTAATTCTTCATATTTTCTTCTTTACTTTTCATTTTCAAAAATCATATAAAAATAAGCCATCTTATTAATTCTTCATATTTTCTTCAATACTTTTCATTTTCAAAAATCATTTAAAAGTAAGGCACGTAACATCTTTAATGATTGCTTTATTAAATTTACATGATGCACATTTGAAATGGAGAAATGAAGAAGATTGTATGGTGAACGGTATCTTTTATTATTCAATTAAAAAATAATTATTATTATATCTTTTCAATAATTTATGAGTAAATTACATTATAAAAGTTTAAAAGTTTAAAAAAAAATTATAATTTTATAATTTTTTTAGATAAATATATTTAAAATAAAATATATATTATAAAATTTATTTAATTTTTTAAAATATATTTTTATTTTTTTTATAATTATTATAGTTTTTTTAAATAAATATTTTAAAGTTTTTTTTATATAGAACATATTATTTATTTATGGGCTTTGAGCTGAGATTAATTAACTTATAGATATAATTGTATACTAAAATCAGAATTTTTGGTAAAGTAATTCAAAAAAATTAAATAAAATATATCATTTTCTTTTTTTAAGATTCAAATTTGGATTAATTAAAATTTTGTAAAGTTTTCATTTATATTTAATTTATCTTAACCTCTCAAACAAATGTTTTTACACTTAATTAGCATAAAATGAAACAGTTTTGTTGGATATAGAATATAACATTTCTAAAACCCCTTGAACATAAAATGTATCATTTCCCCACTTATGGAATTAGAACTTTGATCAATTATAATTTGGTAAGTCATATATATATATATATATATATATATATATATATATATATATATATATATATACTTCTTTCGAACAAAAAATTTTAAACTTGTTTGAAATAAAATATACTATTAAAATTAAATCAAATAGAATTCGATAATTCACTCTTATTTTTTGTGATTTATTGTAGCTTCTCAATTAAAAGTTTTTAAAATTGTTTGACATAGAACATAATATTTCTACTTGGCATAAAACATAACATTTCCAAAACCTCTTTTGACATATAACATTCATTTCTCCTTTTTTTGGGATTTGAACTGGAATCAATTATATAATATTAAAGCACTTAGAATTTTTAATAATATTGTATATAATCCTAAGTGTCATATAACAGTTAATAAACTGAATTTTTATTAAAGTAAGGACATGAAAACATTTTTTAGAATGTGAAGTGAACAATCATATTAACATATTTATTATAATGCTTTGTTCATTTCAAATTGAATCATGAAAACAATTTTAATTTATTAAAAAAAATAATTATTATTATCATTTTATTAATAATTTTACCTCGCCTAACATTTATATTAGAAAAAGATTTTTCATTGTCTAATTTCTTATTCTCTCCTCTCTTCTAGCCATTCGGCCTGCATGGTATTGATTTCATTTAGTAAATTGTTCTTATTTGTTCTTTAGCAGTGTATCAGCCTTCAAGGAGGCAATTTGATAGAAGTAACACAAATAGTTGTTTATTGACAGGTTTCTCCTGAGACGTGGCAGACCTGCGTGTTTTGGAGGAAGCATACCAACTATGAAGAAAGGTGTTTCACATTAATGGACTGTGTGCATCTTGTTTTGGCATAGTTTTCTAATGTTAACCAATTGTAAAAGTGTTTGACTCAGTTTGGAAGTGTCTTTGCCTGACTTCAGACTGCACATCAATTGGCAGGAGGCATTTTGAGATTGGTAGCAATGCGTACCTATCAAAAGGGGATGTTTCAATTCATATTGATAGAAAAATAGGTGGCAACCTGCACTTTTCGGTATTACAATTGCTGGCTAGATCTGGATTTAGCGTTGCCAGCTCCTAACAAGAATGTGATGACTAAATACATGACCTGAACTACCCTTTTCTATGTTGTGTTGGATTTGGACCTACATAGGTTGCAGCATTCCATCTTTTATATATGCATGGGTATTTTCAAGGCACTTTACTAAATATTGTATATTTTCAACCTTTTTTTTTTTAAATACTTTTGGCACTAAACGTTTTAAAGACTGCCACATGGAAGAGTGAAGCTTGATTATTTCGAGGAGGATGTATTTTTTATTTCACATATTCCAATATTGGAATTTTTGTGCGTATAAGATAAATTGGAGGAGAAGAGGTATTTTATACTTTTTCATCTAAAAATAAATTTTGATTTTTAAGTGTGCTTTTTGGAGTTTTGAAGTATTTAAAATTTTGAAGTATGTAATAGTCTTGAATTAGTTATTTTATATAAATTTGGTAAAAAATAATTATTTTTTTAAAATAATGAAAAAATAAAGAGAATTACTTTTTATTTGTTTGTGTTTTATTTAGAAATGTGAATTTATAAATTAAGAGAAATTAAGTGTATCATTAAGTATGAATTTTTTTTGTTAAGTTATTGATAATAATAGAGTGAATCATTTTAATGTGCCACCTAAGTACTATATATCATTTAATTCTCACATGTCTTAATGCATATTTCACATATTTCTGATTACATAGAAAGGATGAGATTCTTTCACATACTTATGGGTATATAAAAAGAACATGGATATAAAGACATTTGGCATATCAATCTGGTAGTATAAATAAAATGGGACATTTGGAGTGATAAGGAACCAATTTTTGAGTTTCACAAATTCAAAACAAATATAATGCATTCAATCAAATCAATCATTGGCACAACATTGACTTGCAAAGATAGCTAGTTAGAATTGTCTCAGCTAGTGGAGAACATAATCACCTTCATGATCTATGATTTGATAATTGTGATGGGAAAACATATATAGTTGAGCCAATAAGGAATGCAAAAGATATTTAGACATGGAAGCAAAATTAAAAAAGTATTAGCCTTTATGATACCCTGCATTAATGGAGTGTCATATTCATGGGTGCAGTACACCATGGGGAGCACATCATAAATTGAAATACTATATGATTCCCACTCAGAATTAGAATTCATTCAATTTTATTTGAATTTGTTTATCCTCTAGTTGAAATATGATGATTTGATGAGATTGGCTTTAGAGATGCATGCAACTAAGCATGATCAGGTGTCAAAATTGACATTTGTATGACCACATTCATCAAATCCTTTATTCCAAAATAGTCAACCTAGTTTGAGTCTCTAAAATCAATCAATCAATGGAAGACTCTCATGTTTGATCAATTGGTTAAAAAGATGGCAGAAATAGAAAAAGCCTTTGGAAAAAAAATTAGCCCACATCAGAAAGTGTTTGCTCTATAAACGTAAATTATTGTAAAACATCCAATAATGCCACGTATTCCAAAAATGGAGGTAATAATTTGAAATGGACTCAATCCTGTACTTCTATTAGGAGAATCATTATAGGCAAATTCAGCTTGTGCAAGTGCAAGATCCCATTGTTTTGGATGTATACTTACCAAGCTTCTCAAGATGTTGCCTAAGCTCCTATTGACAACCTTTGTTTGGCCATCAGTTTGGGGATGATAGGCTGAACTGAAACTCAATTGTGTTCCCAATTTCTTCCATAAGGTTCTCCAAAAGTGTCCAACAAATTTGGTATCCCTGTCAGAAACAATGCTTCTAGGCAATCCATGCAATCTAACAACATCTTGAAAGAGTAGATTAGCTATGTGAGTAGCATCACTTGTTTTTTAACACAGAATAAAATGAGCCATCTTTGAGAACCTATCTACCACTACAAATATGGAATCATGGCCTTTTTGAGTTCTTGGCAAACCAAGTACAAAATCCATGCTTATTGAATCCCAAGGCCTATTTGGAATGGGTAGTGGCTGGTACAAACCTGCATTTTGACTACTTCCCTTGGCATATTGGCATGTTTTACACCTTTCAACAAATTTCTTAACATCAGTACCCATACCTGGCCAATAGTAATGAGCACTCAATTGTGCTAATGTCTTATTCTGCCCAAAATGTCCTGATAAGCTGCCACTATGCTTTTCCTTCAACAAATTCTCTCTCATGGAACTCTTGGGAATGCAAAGCTTGTTACCTCTGAACAGCAAACCCTCTTGGACCATGAAATCTATCCAAGGACTTCATGCAATCTTCATATGGTTCCTTGAAGTCTAGATCTTCCTTATATAGCTCCTTCAAATCTTCAAATCCCAAAATGCTTACTTGCGATTCCTGCATGATCAGATTCCTCCTGCTTAAAGCATTTGCAACCTTGTTAGATTGTCCTTTTTTGTGCTTAATAGTGAATGTGAAGCTTTGTAAAAATTCAATCCATTTGATATGCTTTTGATTCAACTTATTTTGATTGCTAATGAACTGTAAAGCATAATTGTCAGTGAACAAAACAAATTCTTTAGGCAAAAGATAGTGCCTCCATTTCTTCAAAGCCTGTATAAGTGCATAGAATTCGTGTTCATAGGCTGAATACTTCTTCTTAGCATCACTTAAATTCTCACTAAAGTATGCTATAGGCTTCCTGTCTTGGCTTAAAATAGCGCCTATTGCAGTTCCACTAGCATCACATTCTACTTGAAAAAGCTTATTGAAATTAGGCAAGGTTAGAATTGGCTCTTTAGTTACCTTCTTTTTCAATAATCTAAAACTCTTATCAGCAGCCTCAGTCCAACAAAAACTTCTTTTATCACCTTTGATTGTATCTATCATTGGAGCAACAATCCCACTAAAATTTCTTATGAATTTCTTATAGAAGCTAGCTAAACTGTGAAAGCTTCTTACCTCATATGTGTTCCTGGGTGTAGGCCACTCAAGTATAGCCTTAATCTTCTCCTTATCCATCTTCAATCCTTCTTTTGAAATTACAAACCCCAAATATATCAATTCTATCTTCAGGAAACTGCACTTTTTAACATTGATTAGCAATTTCTCTTCATGTAGCTTACTCAATACCATCCGCAAATGTTTCAAATGATCTTCCTTAGTTTGACTAAACACCAAAATATCATCCAAATACACTATCACAAACTTACCAGTGAACTCCTTCAGCACTTCATTCATCAGCCTCATGAAGGTGCTTGGTGCATTGGTTAGTCCAAATGGCATAACTAACCACTCATAGAGTCCATCATTGGTCTTGAAGGCTATTTTCCATTCATCCCCTTCTCTTATCCTAATCTAATGGTAACCACTTTTCAAGTCTATCTTAGAGAAATATGTAGCTCCACTCAAACAATCAAGTAAATCATCAATTCTAGGCAATGGAAATCTATACCTGATAGTAATCTTGTTGATTGCTCTAGAGTCTGTACACATTCTCCAACTCCCATCCTTCTTAGGACTCAACACTGTGGGGATAACACAAGGACTTAAACTCTCTCTTACCAATCCTTTGTCTAACAATTCTTGAACTTGGTGCTTGATCTCTTCATTTTCCTTTGGTGTCAGCCTATAGGCAACCTTGTTTCGAAGATTTTCTCCTAGAATCAAGTCTATGTGATGGCTAATTCTTCTCAATGGTGGTAATTCATTAGGTAAATCATCTACCACAATGTCAATGTACTCATTCAACATATCTTGAATCTCTAATGGCAAATCAATCAGCTTAGTACTAGTGACTACACTCCTTGGCTTCCCAATCACAGCAAAGTTTACCTTTTCCTTCTTCATTTGATGTAGAAACTCTTTACCACTCACTATCAATACTTTAGAATTCTATCCTACAACAGCAGCAGCCTCTTCTTTCAATGGTGTGAGTGAATGCTTGATCGCATCCTTTTCAAACATATATGTATTCTGCCTTCCATCATGCATGGCCTTCCTGTCAAATTGCCAAGGCCTTCCAAGCAAGATATGACATAAATCCATGGGCATGACATCACATAAAATCTGATCCTTATATGTTCCTATCTGAATATCTACTTTACATTGTTCACTTACTAGGAGTTTGTGTCCTTTTTGTAGCCAAGAGACTTGATAATGTGTAGGATGTACCTCCTTCTTCAAGCCTAGTTTCTCCACCATCTCAGTTGACACAAGATTGTCAGTACTCCCGCTATCTATGATGACCTTGCAGCATTTTCCTTTACTTTTACATGTGGTTCTAAATAGAGTTTTTCTTTGAGGTGGTTCTACAACTTCTTTGTTTGGCTTCAATAAGATTCTTTTCATCAAAAGAGACTCACCTTCTTCTGGGGAATCTTCATAATCTGCTGCAACTTCTTCATTTTTTTCTTCACCTTGGGTCACATGTACACCCCTCTCATGGCTGGTAGAAGGGTTCTCTGGACACTCATATGCCCTGTGTCCTACATACTTGTTGCACCTAAAGCATTTGCCCATGAATCTTCCTCTTCCTCTTTGATATCCTTGGTATGGCCTTCTTCCTCTTGGTGTATAGCTGCCTCTTGAACTTTGTGAGTTGCTAGCCTCTTCTTGAGATGTTTGCAGCTATCTTCTACCTCCTTGAAATCCTCTACCTCTGATGGACCTGCCCCTTCCTCTTGAGAAGGATGTTTGTTTCCTTTCAATCTTCTCCTCAGCTTTCAAGGCAAATTGATATGCCTCCTCAACTGTCTTAGGAATGAGAAGACTAATCTCATCTTGAATGGAAAATTTTAAACCATTAGTGTATCTAGCCACCTTTTCTGTGTCATCCTTAATATGACCTGATCTTATGGTTAACCTATAAAACTCTTTAGTGTATTCTTTTACAGACATTTCTTTTCGCTTCAAATTTTGTAATTGCTTGAAAAGATTGGCTTGATAATCTTTAGGCATAAACTTACCTTTCATTTTTGCTACCATTCTATCCCAGCTTTTGATCTTTGGCTTCCCTTTCCTCCTTCTTTCTTCTTGCACTCCATCCCACCACAGAGATGCATGGCTCTTTAGCCTTGTCATGGCATACCTGACTTTCTTATCATCTTCTTCAATTCCTTCATACTCAAAGTATTTGTCTAATACATTAATCCAATCAATTAATTCTTCCACATTCAAATTACCTTCATATATTTGGCTTTGTGTTCACCTTCATAATGGCTCTAATCAACCTATCTTCAGCTATTTCTTCTTCCATCACCAATTCCTCCTCTGGTGGCTTCTCTTCTCTATCACTGACTTCACCCATGTCAGTGCCTCTTCTTTGAGCCATCTCTAGGTCTTGTAGCCTAGCTGTCAGGTTCCTAATCTCTTCTGCTAGTGCAACCTGTCCTCCAGGTCTCCATCCTCTAGCTCCACCTCTGTTCCTAACTCTCATGGCCATCTTGTCTCTCCTTAACAAATCACGTTCTTCTTTTCTTTGGCTTGGATCACAACCCCTTGAGCTCTGATACCAAAATGGTGAAAATAGGAATATATCCAATAGGCTTAACTATATGCTTTGAACAAACATTTAAATGATGAACAAATTTCATATTACAAACAGGGAATGGAGTACAACATCTCTGCATACAGGATTCATACTATATGTTTTCACAATGTATTTTCTCAAATAATAAATGTCACCTAGATTCCTTTCATCATCTGGACAGTGTTCTACATGTTGAATCCTAAACAAAAGTATGAAGTTGCTCTTGTCTGTGTAGTCTGTGTAAAGGGTATGACCTTACAGCAGGGCTAAATTCTAATACCAAATAGTCTGTGTAAAGGGTCAACCAATCTGAATATGTAGTGAGTCTACACATCCAAGGAGTCAAGGTAGCTGGGTGACTCACCTATCGCTTGACTCTGTTGGCTTGAAATGCCCCAGTATTGAAACAAAACATTTGAAATTGGTGTGTTGTATGTGAGGCCAGGTCCTTTGGTAATAGGCTAGCAGAGCATGATAAATAATTCTTTTGTAATTCTGGTTAAACTCCGCCCATTTTAATAGGCTTCAATCGCTACTGATTCTTAACATAAGAAATATAGAGGCTCTAAATGTCAATTTCACACAAATTTCTTTTCAATGCTGATAATTCAAATGCTTCATAACACTTTGAGTACAGAATCTTTGTTTAGCTTCATACATTGGAGCGCCCAGCATACCATATATTTTGAAATGACCAGAATTTAAATGAACCGTCACTTAACTTCATGGGAACCAAACATTTAAATTTTTTTATATTCAAATCTTGCCTATAAACAACAAATAGTCCTGTCCAATATTCTGCATGATCTCAGAATCGATTTACAATAGCACACAGCCTCTTCAATATTAAATCTCAAATCGATTTTCTACTCAAAAGAAGCACACATTTTATTAATATATCAAAAAAAAATACACCTGGTGTTTGTCTTACGTTGCAGGTCTCCCTCCTATGTTTCATTCTTTCACCAAAACATATATCCCCTATTTTTGCACGAAAATCCTCCTACCAAACATATTTCTCAACTTAGACACTGAATCCTATCCTAGGTGTCACACAACAACCTCCCCAAAATGAATAAAATAGTTCTCCTAGCATAGGAAAACTCAAACCATTTAACATCTAGCCCAACAAACTAGATTTTCAGGCTTAAAGGATATTAGCCAAATTTAAAAAATTTAAAACCTAGAAAATGGAGGGAACTCACTTAATACACCTAGACATACTAAAACTCAACAAAAATATGACAAATACATTCCTAGTGTGAGGATGCTCCTGCATCAAATTACAAGATTAAAAATAATGGAAAATGTGGAAAAAGTGACAATCAATGTGGTCAAAATAAAAAAACAAAATGACAAGCAACACCTCTACTGTGAACAATGTGATTGACAAGGAAGCCTTGAGACCCATGAATCTAGGTCTCCATGGGATAAAATTGAATCATACTATAATAAGAAAGAGGAAAGGTCAAATAAATAAACAAAAAAATTAAACCCTGATCAATTCACTAGTGAATGTGTGCTTTCTAGTTTAGAGGGTGAAGTAAATAATGTCTTGGTCTATTAGTCATGGTTTAAGTTTTAGGTTCTTGATACTTGTGCCACCATACATATGAATTTCTAAAAATGCTTATTTGAGGAGTTTTATGAAGAATTTTTTGGTTTAGTACTCCTTGTAAATATATCAAGTTTACAACCATAGGGAAGAGTTACAATCTGACTCAAGTGTCTAGGGTTTCCATATTTCAAACTCCAAAATGTGATGTACCTTTCTCAATTAAAAAGAAAATTTTTGTCTCTAGTTCTCATTCAGAAATAATGACATTCCATCTTGTTAGACAATGGTGATATCACTATCATAAGGAAATGTGACAATGCAGTCATCTTGATTGGATATGAGGAAGGTTAATTTACTCAAGCTCAAGGGTGAATCATCAGTTTCCAAGAATTATGCTCATCTCATTGAAGATATAATGTCTCCAAACATGTTGTGGCATGCTAGATTCAGGCATATTCACTATAAAAACAATAATATATTATAAAATAATGGTATTGCTAGGTTGCCTACATTTCCCATAAAATTTGATGAAAATTGCGACCCTGCATTTTGGCCAAACATGCACGAGAACCATTTCCAAAGTCATAATGGAAATTTGAAAAAAGTTGTAACTAGTTCACTTAGACTTGTGTTTTGTTCTTATTCTCTCAATTAGTAGTCATAATTACTTCATGTTTTTCATTGATCACTACTATATAATGATTTGGATATACTTTCTCAAATATAAATATTAAGCATTTGAGACATTCAAAAAAAAATCACATGATGATTGAAAATAAAGATCAAACCCACATCAAAACACTCAAGACTAATAATGGTGTTGAATAAATTTCAAATCAATTTGAATCCTATCTTGTGAAAAATGGGATCAAACATCATCTCATAGTCCCTCACACCCCATAAAAAATGGATTCATAGAGAGGATGAACAAGACCGTAATGAATATGGTTTGTGTTATGTTATACTTCAAAGAGATAAATCTTCACTTTTAAGCTGAAATAGCTATAAAAATAGTATATCTCTACAACACATCACCATCAATATCCTTTCAATTCAACACTATATATGAGATGTGGTGTGGTATTGTTCTTTTAATGTGACATATATGGAATTTTAGATCCACTTTTTATGCATTGATTCTAAAAGAGAAGAGGAATAAGTTGGACCACATGAGTTTTAAATAAATTCACTTGGGATATTATGAATCGTTCAAGGCATACATGATATATCATGAGAAAAAGAATAAGTTTCTTATCACAAGAGAAATTGTATTTTTTGAAACTGTAAAGGACAAAGCCAACATTGATCGATAATCGAGTTGACTTGATAAATATACAAAGTTTAATGCCTACAAGGAGAGTGATTTAGATGTTCCAAACAGTGAGTGGGAGACATAAAATTAGGAATAAATTGATTCTTTTTTATCTTTTGTATATGATAATGACACTCCACCTGAAGAAGAAAGTGTAACTTCATCATAAATAGTGGCCACAAGAGTAGAAGATAGAAGGTGAAAGAACTTCAGAACATGAAATTGAAGTACCTAAACCATAGAAAAATATGCATCAAAATCAATCAAGTTCCTTGAATAAATTCATGATAAGATTGAAAATCTCACCTCGGATGATTATTAAGAAGAATAACTATTGTATTTTATTCAAAACCAACATCTTTCAAATAAGATAAGAAGCTTGAACCTTGGAGAAAAGTAATGAAAGATGATTATAGTGCATTGGTAAAAAATGAGACTTAGAAATTGGTTGATCCTATATTCATCTACAAACCAATTGGCTACAAGTGTGTCTACCATAACAAATACAAGGCCAACGGATCACCTGATAAGTATAAATCAATGCTTGTAGTAAAGTGATATGATAAAAAAAAAAAGAATTGACTACAATGAAACCTTTGCAACTAAAATAAAATGGACTACCATTTGAACCATGTTGACTCTAGTAGCTCACAATGGATGTAAATTTCACCAAATAGACATCTAAACTTCATTTTTGAATGGCAAACTCAAGGAAATAGTGTACATGACACGACCCAAAGTTTTTTTAATGAATAACCAAAAGTGTAAGATGTGTAAACTTGACATGTTTTTTTATGGATCAAAACAAGTCCCTTGAGCATTATATGATAAAATAGCTCAGTTTATTTATATTGATGATTTCATGGTCCTCTATGTTATCATTATAACTCTAATTTGCATATTTTTCACAACATTTTCTAATAAATTTCTATTTTGATTTAACCTATTACACATGCTTAATAAATCACCTCAAAAGAGGGGGCATACATAATGCATTGTCTTCGATACTAAGCTTATACAATACAATACATAAATTAAAAAAATTAAAGGTCACATAGTGAATCATAAAGCATATGCCAAATTCATCTAGAGAGTCATTTTAGACATGAAAGCCCTACTCAAATAGAAGCACACCTTGTTATTTTCCAAAATAGGATGTTGTTATCATAGCACCTAGGGTGTTACTAATCATAATTTTAGTTGTTATTACTCAATCTCACAATATATATACATCCAAATATCAAATTGGGGGCATGTGGGTATTATATTACTTCATCATTACTTATTTTTTAACCAATTTCATAGATGGAATAGAAATGATTGTCATTCTCTACATTTTAATACAGTAGGTGTACATTATACTATGTTTTTACACCAATTTTTTACAAATTTTGCACCATAAATGAGCCTTATTATGTTTTCCATAGTCGGTTCACATTTTTGCATCAAGTTTTATACTATAACAATCTATTTGTATTCATACAAGGAATCCAAACTACTTCACTAATTTAGGTATGCAATGATGGAATCAAGATCATGTTGAATTCTTAAGTACACTCTCCTAATCAATGAGTATTGGGGCATGCATAGTCCAATCTAAGATTTTTAATGAAAATGAGATCTCCAATGGGCCTACTCTTAAACTCACTTTTTTTATCATAAAACACAATGATTCGCATACCTAATTCAGTGGATACATTCCTTGTTATTAGATCTATAATTTTTCTTCTCTTTGCTTAATTATTTATATCTTATGTAAGGACTAATTTTCTACATGTTTCATTTTAGGTTTATCTGAATCATAGTTCATCATTATGGCCTACATTCAAGTCTTCACTTCATATGTAAGTTCAGGTACACATTTTACATTTTAATCTAGTATTTTCACTTTTATTGTATTATTAGAATAAAAACAGAGAAACATAGACACATAAGTTTAAATTTAAGATAAAATAGCGCACTTGTGAACACCTTTTTGATAGACTTATCTCAAGCCTTATTCTAGGGCCTTTTGACCACTTTCCTTCATTTTCCATGTGGGTGACCCATTCCTCTAAGTAAACAAATGACCCCATAATTCCACTATATCTAATATGAATTAGTTTAGGATAACACACATTGTTCATGGTACCTAGATTATTTATTTGTATCCCTTGGACATCATCATCTTAACTGGAAAATAGTGCACTTCTCTCTTATCTATATCCAAAAAATATATCTCTCCACCAAATAATGATTAATCTTAAAAAATTCAAAGTCATCTAATAGTTGTTCCATAATTTAAGAGAACCTAATCCAAAGGAATTCCAAAAACACCATAATAAAGCCACATTTAAAAACATTTTTCACACAAGAGGCTTCCACATTAAAATTACTAGAATTCTAATTGCACATTGAGATAAATTTTCTATTCTTCCTAATTCTATGCACATATAGCCAGGGTAAATTTTAGTGGTGAATATTTTTTCATCCATGAATATTCTAATTTTTGAAATTTATTTTTGGAAATTTTTTAAGGTTACTACATAGGTCTGAATCGTCTAAAAATTTTAAATGTAAATTATATTTTGAATCGGCTCACCAATAAATTATAATAATTTCTTATTTAACCATTCAATTCACCACATATATATCATACACATGATGCCATGGGTAACCATCAAATTATACTTTTGGAAACAACCCCATGATATCAAAAAAGTAACCCAACAATGAGACCTCAACACCCTTATCAATAAACAAAATGATTACCCCATGCTAGTTTTGTAAAACTCACACTACCACTGACTAGTGATAATTGACAAGCTAAAAATGAATGTCAGCATCCATACCATGACCAAATGGTATCGTTTAAGTTACAACCAACTGGTTGAATTGAATGGCAGCATTTGCACTACAACTAACTGGCTAAAATGAATGACAATATATGCATTACATCTGACCAACTACAACCAAACAAATGCATATTGACTACAACCAAATAGTGTAGATAGTGGCATTCTAGCTAAAACCAAACTATAGCATCCTTGTTCATCATGAAATCTGGTGAAAACTCTAAAAAGATAGGCCAATTATCAATAAAATAAATCATATTATCTTATTTTAAAGATCCAATAAAAAGTTGACACAAACATAATGCACTCAAAATACAAGTGCTTCTTATTTTTTTTATTTTGTATTAAATTTGATTTTAATTATTGAATATATCAAAACACATTTACATGAATAAATCCACATTGATAATGAGTGTATCTCACAATAAATAATTAATCAGAATAACATGTCACCCCTTGAAGTTTATATTGATGATAACATGACACCACTCGAAGAGTCTCTTATAATTTTTTATGATAATGATCATGAAACTCAACTGCCAGAAGTAAATTTTGGTTTTCATCAAATACTAAGTTTAACTAAAAATTTAATTAGGAAATCTTTGTGAAGGAAGAAAAGTATATGAACAATTATAAGGTCCTTTAAGGTGGACTAAGCAACAATATTTCCCTTCATTGAACCTATAAATCATGAAAATATTAAAGATACTCTAACAAAATATAGATGTATAATATATAGTTGGAAACTAGGAAAGGAACATAAAATGCAACATAAATTGGACATGATTGCAAAACATTGTAGGAAAATGTATGTGATGGTGAAGCACATAGATGGACAGACAAAAAGAACACACGTGTAAAAAATCATAAGAATGCATGTATGTGAGGACGAAAATGATAAAAAAATATGAAAAACATCTTGTTGAGAAAGGGGAAATAATTGAAGCTCAATTTAAAAAAGTATGCAGTCCCATCTAAAGGCCAAATATATATAGTTATCTACTGTATGCCACAACTTAAAAAGGGAAGACTTATTTCTAATTTTTTAGATTATAAGATTTTATTTCAATATAATGGATTTATTTATATTCCACAATTACATTGGTCAGATAGTAGTTATTAGGAAATGAAAAAATGTCTAGCCATGGTTGAAAATGACGATATGAAATAAAAGGTTCAAAATTCATTGTCTATCCTATTATCCATTGATGAGGTCACAACAATTGATAGCACATCATGGGTTTGCATGCATTTTTATACTTTTGAGATCTATTCAAGACAACCTCATCCATTATAATTTTATAAAATGGTAAAAAAATTGTAATGCTAAAAACCATCATAAATTGGTTGTATCTAATTTGAGAGATAAAACTAGGATGGATGATTATGCAATAGCTACAAATCTAGTGTGTGTTGGGGCTACTGGTGCATCAGTAATACAGGGGCACAGAAATGGTCTATGTTTTTAACTACAAACAATAGTTGTCCCATATATGATATTGATTCGTTACAAAGCTCATTGGATGGATCTTGCATACAAAATAGTTAGAAAATTTTTCAATGTTGCAAAAGTGGAAGAGCTCATTCATGACTTACATGCTTATATGTCAAGCAGTCTAAAAATATTTTTGGAGTTTCAAAATTTGAAATAGGAGTGACTGATGGTACAAAAATTGATGAAAGATGTTAATACAAAATGGATTTCTATATATGAACCTGCATGCAAAAATTTTTAAGAATATCCATCATTAGTAGGTTTTTTTATAAATATCGCAGGGAAGTTAACAAGGAAAAGTATTTGTTGTACCATTTAACAAATTTGTAAACATCACTAACATTATGCATAATTATCTTAATGTTTAATGAAACATGCTTAGAAGAGATCCATTTATATTATTGATTTCATATGGTTGAGAAAATGAATATGTCAATATCAAAAGTTTCAGGAACCTATTTTTAGTAGTTGAAAATTTTTGATAGATTTTATGAATCCTAAAAGCCATTTGAAATTTAATATCAATGATCATCTTTGTGTTATCATTAATGGTAATAAAGATACCAATGTACACTTTCTACAGAAGACCTGATCTTATGGGAAATGAAACTAAAGAAATCTTGTAACATGTATTCTATACGATATTGTTATATTTGAAATTTGAATAAAAATGAGTAGAATTTTTTAAAACTTATCTATTGAGACCAGAGATCATTTTTAAAGGGATAATTTTTTGGATGCCATGGCAGTTATGAATGTCATATTTTAGAATTGTGATAACAGTCAATAGCTAATTAGAAATTTATTTCAAAAATACATGAGTTCTCTTATTAAGCATTTTAGTAAATATATATAAGTAAATTCCATTGAAGTTAAATGTATTTTGAGAAATGATTTATTGGCATATTAGTTAACATATTTCAAAATTGCAATGGCTGAACAATATTTTTGTCTAAATGAACCAATAAAAAATGGGGCAATTACGCGGCTATGGGAAAAACATTATCCTAGTAACATCATATAAGAAAGTATTAGCCAATATTTTTTATTATACAAACTTTTTAAAATAATGATTTTTGGCTTAGTCGAAGATGAAAGAGTATTTAGTGCATTATCTTTCATTAATTAATTTTTTTAAAATAGATTGGATAAAAATTTAAAAAGTTGTTTGAGATTGTATGTTTCACATTACGTTGTGGTCATGTTTCCTTATGAAAGAGCTCTGACAACATAGATTTATGTAACTAAAATAAGAGGCATCATTAATATAATGATCAATAGATAGGAAGTAAATATTGACACTTCATATGCCACTAACATGGAAGATGTAAATGTCACTTGCGATGAGCAAGTTTGTGTAGGATTGTTTCAACTACCCAAGTTTTAGTTCTATATTTATTGTAATTATCATATTTTAAAATACAATTCATATTTTTTTTGATATTTTAAACCATTTAAAAATTTTAATTCATTAAAATTATTGATAGCATTGTCATTTGAAATATTTAATTCATTCATCATGCAACTTTTCCTTTTATGTAATTAGTTCTTCAAAATCTCAAATGTGTCATAATATTTTTATATTTTTCTAAGATTGTATTTTTAAATACATGTTATTATTACTTTTTAAAAAATTACAAATTTAATATTGTAGGACATATTAATAGATTTAACCTTAAATTTTATCTTAAAATTATGAATATTAAAGTCAAATACGAAGGCAATAGAAGACGATAAGCCTATTAAACAACATGACCAAATTGAAAAGAAAAAATATCTTATTGAACCCCTACATCACTATAAATCCATATAAATAATTTAAAATCATTAATATTCAAGTCTAGAACAACAACCTAGGAAATACCTTCATCATTGAATTGGATAGAATTCTCATGTAAAAAAATATATGTTATACTCAGTTGTTCTTAAATAGACCAATGAACTTTCGATTGACCAAAAACAAACAATAATTATTGCTTAGACTCAACATCCATAATAACTATAGTTTCTCCATTATTTACAACAATGATAATAATTTAACAAGATGAAATCACATCAAATTCAAATCCATGCTCAGTCCACATCACTATGTTGTTTAAACTATATCAACTCAAAATATGCATGTAAGATGATAAATGAATCATAATTCAGTAAAACAAGAGTAATTGAAACTTAATAAACTATTATTTATAAATTAAAACTTAACATTATCATTTTGAACTATTTTTTAAAAATATAACATTATATTTTGAAATATAATAATGAGTTTGTAACATCATAAAATATTAGTTTTTTGTAAAGACACGTTAGCCACTTTTTCATTGCCATCATCTACTTTGTCACCGCCATCCTTAGAAATCCATGCCTGCCCTTCCTTTGTGTCATCCTTCAATATGCACATACTTTCAAGATCCTCTACAATAGAATTAATATAAGCAAGGTTTTATTTTTATTCTTTAGCAGTATCTCCTACTGAAAGAAGACTTAGATTTGCATCTATTTTCTATTTTAATAAAACATTGGGGTCCCATCTTTTCTCCTTAATTATATTCTTGAGTATGTTACTCTATTTATTTAATAGAACAAGCTTTTCTTTAAATTGAATCGCAGAATATAAAAAATTTCATGAATTTCAAAATGCACATTGAAGACATTAGCTTCCTTATTCAGGTTCTCATATTTTGCATGCAATTAAATATGAAATATAATTAGATAAGAACTACAATAACTATGACATATTTTGACAAAAATGATGATAAATTACTTAGGATTCTTTCTTCGCAGCATTTACAATAAAAACAAGGTTTATGTCTTTTGCCCATTTATTAAATTATGTTTGGGCTTCCATATTTAAATTCTCCAACTTGTTTAACATAATATTCAAAACATTTTCATTATAATTATTAGAAATACATTTTTTAGCTCATCTACAACTCCTTTCTTAAGATGTGAAATTATAATTTCAAATAATAAATCATTCAATGTAAAATTAGTCATGTCATCCTCTAATAAGCTAACATGGTTTGTAACTAGTGGGGTGGGGGGTGAAGAGCTAAAAGGATCCTCCAGAGTAGTTACATCTAAAACATGAATAAAATCATGGTGATTAAAATCACTACCACCTAGTTCTCCACTTTTAGTCCCTAGATATTCCTCATCAAGATCAATTTGATTTAAACATGTTAATCCCTATGTGTTGGAGAGACCCGAATTCGATAGAGAAATTAGGGAAGTCAAACCCTGACAATTATAGTGTTTCTATGCTAGGTGCTAGAAATGAAATATTATTCCCCCTTATGTGAACTGTGTTTAATGTCAGTGGTAGCAACATAGTTTTATTCAAAGATTGAGGGTTCCCTACAAAAATAAATTATATTATAAAAATGGTAAATTTTAAAATAAAATTTAATGTTAATATGAAATTAAATGTTTAGTATTTATAGTTGGAGAGAATATGTACTCCAATCTATGTGTTATATTTGGATTGATGGGGTTGGTTTGAGATGCAATAGGCAATCATCCAGTTAATAAAATCTATAATCTAAGAAACTTCAATTAAAAAATCAAAACACGAAAAATTAAAAAACCTTGAACAGATGGTTGAGAAGACACTAGCACATTGAATGTTGGGATTTTTTGAGGTTATTCAAGGTCAAGCTCAACCAATTTTGAGTCAACTACAAAAATCAAACAAATAAATAATATAATGTAAACTTGAAAGTTAAATTTTCATGATGCATTTATTATTAAAATTTATAAATATGATAACCTGCATGTGGAGAAAAACTAGAAGAAACTGTTGCATATTTGGAAATATGAAATGAATGGATTGATGCAGATCTTAGAATATATAGAACCTTTAGGGGCACGATTTTATTTTAAAGTAGCTTGTTTTCATGTCATAAATGTATGAAATCTTACTTGTAACAAGTAAAGAATATTAAGCCTCAAATTTATAATAATTTATAAACTAAAACATTCAAGTGATTCATTTGAATGTTAAACTAACCTCCTACTCCTTAATAGATAAATAATTTGTGCTCATTTTTATATGAAGCATAGTTAGAATCAATATTTTTTTAAGGTTATACAAGGCTTCATAATACAAGGCTAGAATAAAATTGGAACAGGAAATTGTAGAAATCATAATGGTACATGCATAATTCAAGTAGAACTCAGGTGGACTACTGAAATTCATAAAGATGGGGTACCCCGTAGACCTATTATCAATACTATAAACTCTCAAACTTATTTTCTTGTGAATCATTTGGCTATAAAATTGAAACATTTGGTGGGAAACTCCTCTTTTATTATTATAAAAAAAAAAAAAAAAAAAAAAAAAATTATAACACTTTGTTTGAAAAATAAAAACTCATAGTTTTAATGATGGTAACATCTTTGTCAGCTTAGATGTGGTCTCACTTTTTACCAAAATTCCTCTCAATGAATCAATAAATGTTATTCATGGAATCATAAACCCATAAATTGCTGATTTGGTAGAATTATGCCTAAGATCAACATCTTTTCCTTTAAAGGAGAGATTTTTTAACAAACCGAAGGTGTAATGATGGGGTATTTATTATCACCCATTGTAGAAAACCTATTAATGGAACATTTTTAAGATGAATCCATTGCTTCATATGAACTCTCTTAAAATATAATGATGGGATAGATTTGTTAATGACACTAATGCCAAATGGTTACACGAAAGTGGAGAACTTGATAAATTTTTAGCTCATTTAAAATGGAGATCAAACCAAATCCAATTCACTATGGAAAAAGAGAAAAATAATTCACTACATTTCCCTTATATCCTCCTTTCTAAGAATTTGTATGGATCTTTAGCTATGGAGTGTATATAAAGAAGATTCATACAGACCTTTAATTACAAGCTAATTCACACCATCACCCTTGTAATAATAATGTAGTTCTAAACTCTTTATAAACTAGAGAACTAAGGATATTAGATTTTGAACACCTTTTGAAATAAAAATAACATCTCTTAAATGTTATTACAAACAATGGATACAAAATAATGGAAATTAAAAAAACATTTCACAAAACATCTCATAATAATGAAAGGATCAGTAATGAAGAGACAAAAAAACCTAAAAATTTCCATTCTATATATTAGAGGAGTGTTTAAAAAGCTAGCAAGGATAGTTAGAAACATTGAGTGTCAAAAAACATTCAAAACTTTCAATGTCCTTCATACTAATCTAGATTCGTAGAAAGATCCTTCAAATCCTAATAAACATAAAGGAGTTTATCTGATTTCATGCTCTTGTGAGAAACCATATGTGGGAAAAATAGGGAGATCACTCCAAACTAGACATAAAGAACATTATCAGTACATTCTTCATTCTCGCATTGATTTGTTCATGCTATCCAAACACTCTCATGTCACCAAACACCATATATGTATAGATGAATCAAAAATTATTGTCAAAGAAGATAATTATTTAAAGAAAAAAATTAGAGAAGCCATTGTGATAGAAAAAATACCCACAAATATGAATAGAGATGGGGGTCATGACATTGGCTCATGGAGACCTATTTTAAAATTTATAAAAGATAAAACATGAGTGTTATTTATTAAAGTAATTTTTTTGTTGGTTGGTTATCTTGACTTATTTCACTGACCACCTTGGGTAATATGTGTAGTTAAATATTTATAGTGGTTGATGAACTCATTTATTCATCATTATAGTTTTCAAGACCTTCTTCTCCCTGAAGATGTATACGCCTATTGTATTCGAATGTTGGACCTATTAAATCTGTACATGAAGGTACCATAAATCCCATTTGTAAATTCAATTCTAATCTAATCTTAGAGTAAATAAATGTACACTAATCATTTATCAAACCTGAAAGAGTATGAATAATGTAAATAACAATCCAAAAGGGAATGTTTGTTAGTCTTCCTTGTAACACTATTCTTTCAAGAAAAAATTTAACCATTGATTTAAAAAATGGGTCATATATGTTATCAATGTAGAGGCCCTTTTTCTGACTATCTATTACGTAAGTGAAAAAATAGGAATGAGTGAAACCAATGACAAATTACAAAAAAAATGAATTTCAATGAATTAGTGAAATCAATGACAAATTACAAAAACTTGAATTTCAAATATGAAAAATGGATATACATACCAGTTCAGTCGATCTACAATTTGAAGGTGAATTCTAAATATTTCTTGTCTTCATTAGTCAACATTGATTGTGGGGTTACAAGGTTGGCATTGTGGAACAAAAGCCCTATAAATTTATGGATGTCAACAGCTAAAGTACCAAAGGAGAATAATTTGGAGTTGATGTTGACTCTGAACCTCATTTTGCTAGTGTCATATCAAGACATTGGTGATTTCATCAAGGCATTATCGATTTCATATTGTGGCACGTACCTCAAGCCCCCAAATCTACATTTGTAAATCCAATCATTGAATGTATATGGCTATTGTATTAGATTCAAAATATAATTATATAATAAATTCTTTAAAATGTATTTTCATGTGGAATCCATGGCATTACAGTAGGTGAATGTGTCTTACTACTGGAATAGGTGAATCATTTTGTTTGGCTAGTGTGGTAGGTTAATTTTTGTAGAAAACATGAGGGGGGATGAGAAAATGAATCTAAAAAATAGTTAAAATGAGGGAAAATGGGGGTATGTGTAAGCATAGGGTGACAATATAGGGTATTAGGCAAAATGGTTTCACCATCTAGTATACCATAAGTATGGACCATCTAGTTACACTGAACAAGTAACATGTATTATAATAACATCTAAACTGATTGGCCACACTGATTGATAGCTCCAACCCAATATTACCATTTGATAGTACCATCCAGTTATGTTGTTTGGTAGGGCCATTTGGCAATACCATTCAATATTACTATTCGATAGCTCTGTTTGACAGCAAGATTTGGTAGTGTCATTCGATAGTGCCATTTAGAAACACCATTCATAGGTGTTCTCATGGTGCAACCAAATTCTAGTACAAAAAAACCATAACCCTTACCTTTCCTATCAATGGATTTGTCACAATGCATATAAAATTCGTCATGCCTATGAAATAGTTTTCCATAGATTCACCAATGAAATCCAATGGCTTTTTTGATAGGGGATCTTAAAATTTAACCTGCATACAACCATAGTCTCCCTACTTGCTAAAATTTCAATACAAGTTTCAAGGTCATAAATCATGGTTAAAGCACTTAATCACATAAGGATTGCACTTATATCTATAATTTTACACCAATTTTTCACACGCATCATTGTATCATGAAATAAATACATAGAGTTTGATCCCTCTTTAAAGTATTGGCACATAGACAATACTCAACATAGGGTTTGAGGTCAAAGACAACTTCATCCACTCACCCCTTTTTACGTCATGATTATATTTGCCTTCTTGGTCTATCAAACTAGGATTATGAGGGAAAATAAGATACAAAATGATTTTTTTAACAAATCAGAAGCTCTCACACATTCCACAGAACACATAGGGGAAGAGCAAACCTACCCTAAAATTTTAAAGACCTACAATTTATTGGATAATGACTCTCTCTAGGGATAACATCACACTATTATATTATCCAGTTATAGTGCTTCTATCCATATTTATACCAAGACATGTTCCTAATCTACACCCACCTAATATATTCTACCTATCAGTTTTAGTTTCATACATAATCTACATCTCAATTTTCCATTTAATTTTGTGTTCTCATTTGTACTTTCCATATTTAGTATATTTCTAAATTTATTAAGTTTTAAATCAGTTTATGTCATTTATTACACAGTTCTATCCATTTAAATTTTACACACTATTTTTTCACATTTAGGTAATTAAATCATTAGTTTTACAAAATTTGATGAAACACTTGTACAACTAGCTTAAATCATATACAAGCTAGGTATAATCATATAAAAAGTGAAATTGGATGACTTAGGCATGGATAATAGAACCCAACATAGAGGTCCTCTTTCTTGCTCACTCAACCCTTCTCGACTAAACTTTCATTGATTCCTAGTCACCCATTGTTTCTCAGACTTAGATTTTTAGGATCTAGGTAATCCTTCCAGACTTAGATCCATCCCCACAAGTCTCATCCTCCTAGGACAATAGTGTCTAATTTGGATAAGAGTGATATAATTTATGGGTGTCTTATTTTTGGTGCTATTGTCCAAGTTCATTTTCACCTCTAATGGACAAGTTTTTTTAATTCCTTATCTTTTTCCCTATCAGCGTAACACAAGTTCATCTAATCTAGTATCATTAGTTTCCATATAAAAGGCCATTCAATGTCCATTTATAAGGGTTGGCACTCATTCACAGGAAAAGAGAAAGAATACAAGCAAGTGAACTCAAGTACTCTTCTCTATTCTCTGCATATAGACTTCTAAGACTAATTCAAGCCTATTTAAGCACTCATACAAGTCCCTAGTCATCCAAAGTACATTCCAATTTTGCATCTAGTTGCATACATCACATAATTTCACCAAGCACTTCAAATGGGAGAAATACATTAGCTTGATCCCTCTTCAAAGTATTGGTATGTAGGTAGCATGCCCACACATAGGGTGTGAAGTGCTTCTAGTGTATCCTTTACACACTAACCCCTTCTCTCTTTTTCAAGTTTGCTATTAAAATTTAAGTACTAGGAGCTCCTAAGGGTTTTGATATTAAATTAGACACAAATCAAGATATGTATAGAATAAATCTTCAATATTTCACTTCCAGGGTGTTACAAACCTATCAAATAAAACCCAAAAAAGCTAGGTCACCAAGACAATATTGCCAAAATTGGATAATAACATCAAAAGTGGAAAAGGGCTCTCAAAAGTGAACTAAAATGCCAAGTAGTAGGGTGTCCTAAGTTTGGCACTCCTATCTAATCTATAAATAGATTTTTGGGTTCTATTTACGATAGCTTTCTACCCCTGCATAGCAATTTCTAGATCCTGAAACAACCATTTCGACCAAGAATAAGCTAAGTTTGATTTCTCTACACTTCCTGCTATTTTTAGAAAAGATAAAATACATATCTATTTGTATAAATTAGTAAGATAATTAAGATATATTAATTACTTATTTACATTTACTTAGCCCTTTATTTACTTAGGAATTAAACCCCTAATTCCTAAAAAGAATAAAAAAAATTGGTGAACCCAACGTACTTATAATTTATGCACAAAAACCCTAGAAACCCTAGGGAAAATTATTTCTACTTTTTTCAATATTTTCTTAATTTTTCCTAAAATTAAAAATTATAAAAACTATAAATTAATTGAAATTTTTTAAATAAATTCACCCAAACCCTAGCTTGCACATATTAGGTCCTATTTGCATACAAACAATTTCAACTCACTAGGAAAACTATATTGCTAATTTTAGAAATATTTTCATATTCTTCCTCAATTTTTCAAAATTAAAACTACAAATTTTCTATAAATTTTTCAAATTACTGCACCAATTTTGAAAAAAAATCATTCAAAACCCTATTTGCATCAAATACATTCTCAGTTATTCTTCATTACTTTTCACATTATTTTGTAAAACTTTTGGTTGCAAATATAACTAAAAAATCAATTTCAAATTCAAAAGTTCATAGTATTTTGCAAATTGTATTTCTAAAAAATCCCTTGTTATATATACTAGTTCTTTTTTGCTTGTTGAGGTATCACCTTACATGTTTAACAACTCAGTATCCTTTTTGCACAAATCTCAAGTCACTATTTTTTGGACTTTGCATTTCTTATATTTAGTGCTTTCTATTTCAGGCATATTGTCTATTAACACATATTGAAAAACATTTTAACACATTTTAAATTGTTTTCCTACTTTATCAATGGCCTAATATACTAGTTTTGATAAAAACTGATAAAAGAGAACTTCAAGAACTCTTAATCAAACATCTGGATATGTAAGATGACATGCTTAGAATGTTAAAAGAAGAATAACAAAAAGTAACCAATGGGAAATCTTCTCAAACCATAGAGTAGCTAATAGTAAATGACACTACAAGAGAAACAATGTCTCAACCACCCCCTGTGGTAGCCCAACCTTCTTCTATGCCACCAATTATAGCTAGTACATCACACTCTCTTGATGTAGCATCCCTTGTGTAAGAGATAATATCTCTTCAATCCAAGGTGCAACATCTTGAGTAAGGTATCACTAGACCTACATAGGCATTGGATTCTTTTGCACTTCTGCATACACCATTGGCACATCACATTGCCTCTACACCCCTGTCACAAGGATTTGTTCAACCCAAGTTAATTATTTATGATGGAAAGGGTGATCTAGAGACACATGTGAGAGATTTTCATGTTGCATGTTTGCATTATGTACCAATGACTGACTACTTACCAAAATCTTTCCATGGAGCCTAAATTATTATGCTCTATAATGGTTTTATAGTCTACTGAATCAGTTGGTCATGACATTTAATCCTTTATAATACATGTTCCTAGCACATTTTAGTATCAACATTGGTGATAAGGTCTCATATGCATAAATTGCACAATATAAACAAAGGACAAATGAGCCTCTCACAAATTATGTTCTTAAATATAAGACTATTATGTCTAAGTTAACTAGCCCTAGGGCTGATCAAGAGCTACATGATATTTTCAAACAAAGCCTTCTTCTAACATTTCATGAATCCATTATGTTCATAATATTCTCTTCCTTCACCAAATTATGGCATACACTTAAGGGAAGAGAAGTCAAGTTAATCTCAATGGGCAAACTCAAGTATTCAAGTACTCTAGACACAATAAACAAGAGTAATAGATAAGTCCCATATAAGGTCAAAATAAGTGACAATAAGAATCAGAATCAACCAACAGTCAATGAAACTTTAGAACCCCCTCAACATGTGGTTTTATTAGCACCTCCTTGATGTGCATTTACTAGTTTGCCAATTTCTCCAGCCAAATTTCTACAACAGTTATTAGAATGTAACATCATAACTCTCCCACCTATTCATGAAGCAAATCTAGCAAAGCCTCTTCCATGAGGATATGATCAGCATACATTTTATGATTTTCATAGGGCACCAAGCCACACAACAAATAGATGCATCATTTTACAACATAAGATACATGATTTAATTGATGACAATTGACTTGATCTAAGCACTTCAATTGAGTCTCTAAAGATAGAGCCAACACAAGATAAGGATTTGAAAATATTTTTCAATCCATTTCCATAGCATTTCAAATAAGAGAAAGAGGACACATTAGGTGTTCATCATATATACCATATGCATCCTCCACTAGCTACATACCAGGCATCTTTAGTTGAGACACGTCATTTGAGGGGTATGATAGGTGTGTATGAGTCTAGAGTTCCATCCAAGACTTTGACATCTTTTTTAGATTAGGAGATTATGGAGGATAATACAGGTTATAATGCACTTTTTATCATATTACATATCCATAATCAACCTATCCATAGTGTACTCATTGACAATGGTTCCATTCTTAATATGTGTACCTTCACACTACTACATCATTTGGGTTATTCAGAGCAGGATAAAACTCTGCCAGATATAGTTATTGGTGGTTTTTAGTGGGCATATTTAGAGTTCATTGGGTGATATAGTACTTCCATTATAGTTTGGTCCTACACATATGGCTACACCGTTCACTATAGTTCTCAACTTAGGAGTTTTTGACATATTACTTGGTCGACCATGGATTCGAAAACTCAAGGCAGTACCTTCTATAATTTGGAGATGCATGAAGTTCATTCATGATAATCAGGTTATTACAATTGGTATATTTCCTTATGATTCACCACTCCCCACTTTAGAGACATCCACCAACTTCCAATCACCAGATCCCATTCTTACACCAATTTTAGCTTCTCCTCCAGCTTTTGTTCCAGTTCCACTTCAGGTTTAGTCATAGTTTCAAGATTCTAGATAGCTTCCAACTATAGTATTCACACCTAGAGTAGTTACATTGTGGTCTCATATAGATACACAAAGAGAACTTGTTCATAGATCTTCTTCTTCTACTTTCAGATGGGTCCTAAAGAGCCCTACAGTTGTATCCACTTCTCAGAGTCACAGGGGGACCCCACATTTGGCTTCCATCTTAATATTTTAGAGAGTTAAAACATACACACATTCCAACTTTATAATCTTAGTCATACACTCATGTTTGATGATAACGCACGATCCCATTATTTGATACAAGACACCATGATAAGGAGTCTCATCTGAGACTCGTTAGTTAGTATCATTACTTTCTAGCATTGATTGTACATATTATCTCCTACTTACTTATACATAGTTCAAATATTTTCAAAACTAAAAAAATATATAAAATACAAAAATACAAAAACATTCACAAACTTGTAAAAACACCAAAACATTTGAATTATATGCATCATCCATGATTTACATTACCACTATCATGCTAGGACTTACATTTTCTATTTCATGCTATTGTATGTCAATTTTATACATTACCATGCTTCACTTGATTTGCTTTAAGTGTGTGTAGTGACATCCAGCTACTTGATTTCTTCATCCTACCCATAGAGAGGGCATTCCTACTTATACATTCAAAGACATGCATTGCTATACACACCCATTGGGGGAATATTTTACATGACTACACCATCTAGGTTATGTCATTTCTACACCACACACTCTAAATTATCATGCTGATATACATTACTTTATATCTTACACGAAATACTATATCAACATCTCACTAGTATCTAGCACGTGTATTTCTTAGCATATACCTAGTCTTATACTACACATGTTTTACATACTTTCAAATTTACTTTGATTAGTTAGATGTTTTTATATCTTCCAATTCTTACATGATTTCTCTACTTGCTTAGCGTAGCTTGTGTGATTGCATTTTCAATACCATCTTGTCTCCTACTTGTGCCTTAGGACATTTGCTAGTGTCTTTTGCTTCTTTTTCATGTATGTGCCTTAGGACATTTGCTAATGTCCTTTGGTTTTACTCTATGTGCCTATGGCTTCTGTGCCAAATTTTCTTATTTCACTTGTATGTGTATGAGGCATTTGAACATGCCTTCCATGCTTGTTTCTAGTTTGAGTGACATATGCCCATGTCCCTTATTTGCATGGCCCCTTGGCCCATCTAGTATGTTTCTTATTTCTTTCTTCTTACTTGATTGATTGTTTACTTGTTTCTTGTCAAATGTGTGTCATGCCATGATCTATATCATGCCTTTACCTTGTTTCCTGGGATGCCATGATGAACATCATGCTCCATCCCTCTAAACTAATAACTAACATTTAACATTTCCAGTTCCAGTTCGATACTTTGTGCATGCTTTCACACTGTTATATCTATCTTGGGATACCCCTGTTGATCTAACAATCTCTCAGTATAAACATTGTTATATCTTGAAAGATATTGTCAAACATCAAATACTATATCATATATCTATTCAAAATTAACACAATTATAGGACTCTTTTCTTCTGAGGGTGGTCATTGCAGGTTCATCATTCCTACCCTTAGAAGAGGGGGCATCTAATAGGGAATTTGTCTCAGAGATAAAACCTCCTATCAATCAAAATAGTAGCATTCAAGATAGTCAGCATAGAATCTAGAGGTCAAACTGGTTAATTCAAAGCCAAAAAATAAGAAAAGACTCAGATTAGTAATCAAATTTCACATCAGATAGTAGTGCCAAAAATAGACAGTAGTGCCAAAAATGGATAGTACCACCAAAAATTAAATAATAGCACTAAAAATAGGGGTGTCCATAGTTTGGTGCTCCTTTTCAGGCAAAAAAAACACTCAAGGTTTCAATAAATAGGCAAAAAAATTAGTTCAGGGATAGTTTTGGCACTTTTAGATCCTTCAGATTCATTAGTTTCAGCATAGTTTTATCAAATACAGGGGGTTATCATGTGCGGCATGATGTTTCTCACTTTTAGTTCAGATTTGGTAGTTAGCATACCTTCCATATCACAATCCATATTCCAAAAATCAGTGATTGGGGGCAATGTGTGAAGCACATTGATCTTTTATTTTTGAGTTCAGTTTATTCTAGGCATTCTTAGCAGTTGCGTGCCTTACTCCATCTATAGGGGGTTGGCATCATATTTGAGTTAAACTTTCATACAAGTTTAGCTTTTTGAGTACCTGACTTCTTGAGTTGGATTTCATATAATCCTAGTATATCAATATTAGAGTGGCTTTCATACAAGCCTAATCTCCATCTTTCTAAATGACCAAGAGTGGCATAGTTTCAAACACACATTCAGCTATCCACACCATAGTGTCAGATTTATGGCACATTCATGGGTTCTATAAGCCATCCCATGTGACATCTATTCTATACTAGTATCACTTCATAGCTTCACTTCATGAGGCAATGATGGATCCAAAGGGCCAACCTTTGTATTCTTGAGCCACCTATTTAGAGGGATTAGACATACAATCCAGACATCGATTAACACACGCATGATTCATTAACTTTACCTAGTTATCGATGATGGAACCAAAGGGCCAACCTTTTAATTCTTGAGCCACATTTTAGGTAATTGAGCACTCAGCTCCATTTGTGATATTACTCTTGATTTAGCATATACTCAGCACAATCCAACATCACAATAGGTTTTGTATTGGTTCACATACTCGGTGACGTGTATTCATTCCTCTATCTTCTTTTGCTTGGATTTTTTACACTCTTATTTTAGATATATCATATCTAGTAAGAATTGATCTACTTCATTTTTTTAGTTACAAATTCACACATCACAACATGCTCTCTTTATGTGCATCCAACATCACACAGCTTCATGAGCTTTTCCCTTATAGGTAAGTTTAGGTATGCTTTCTATTTTTCATTTATCCTAGTATTTCAATTTGTTGCATCACTATCATAAAGGGGGGGAGGGGGGGTAAATGTAATCATAGAAAATATGAAATTGTATGAATTAGGCATGGATAATAGCCCCTAACCTATAGGTCCTCTTTCTTGCTCACTCAACCCTTCTTGACTAAACTTTCATTGATTCCCAGTCACCCATAGCTTCTCAAACTTATATTTTTAAGACTCGGGTAGCCCTCTCAGACCCAAATCCATCTCCCTAGGGCTCATCCTACTAGGAAAATAGTGTCTAATTTGGATAGGAGCACTGAAATTTAGGGGTGTCATGTTTCTAGTTCTATTGTCCAAGTTTCTTTTCACCTCTAATGATTAGGTTTTTATGATTCCTTATCTTTTTCCTTGTTAGCCTAATACAATTTCATCTAACCCAAGATCATTAGTTTCCTTATAAAAGGCCATTCAATGTCCATTTAGAAGGGTTTTCACTCATTCACAAGAAAAGAATAAGAATACAAGCAAGTACACTCAAACACTCTTTCCTATTCTCTACATACAACCTTCTAAGACCAATTCAAGTCTATTCAAGCACTCATACTAGTCCCTAGTAATCCAAAGTACATTTCAATTTCACATCTAGTTACATACATCACACAATTTTACCAAGCACTTCAAATGGGATAACTATATTAGCTTGATCCCTCTTTGGAGTATTGGTATGTAGGTAGTATGCCCACACACAGGGTGTGAAGTGCATCCAATGTATCCATTACACACTATCCCTTTCTCTCTTTCCTAAGTTTGTTATTCAATTTCAAGTACCAAGAGATCCTAAGGGTTTTGAGTATTAAATCTGACACACATCAAGATCTGCATAGAATCAAGATTTAATATTTCACTACCAAGGTGTTATAAACTTGTTGAACAAAACTTATAAAAGTTGGGTCACTAGTAAAATAGTGCCAAAATTGGATAATAGAGTTAGAAGTGGACAATAGCTTCAAAAAGTAGACTACAGTGCTAAGCAGTAGGGTGTCCTGAGTTTGGCACTCCTACCAAATCTAGAAATAGAGCTCTAAGTTCTATTTGTGATAGTCTTCCACCCTTTCACAACAATTTCCAGATCTTGAATCAGTTGTTTTGTCCAAGAATAAGCTAAGTTTGATTTCT
>JARHVA010000096.1:8287500-8290000 GCA_037957365.1 Torreya grandis
ACCAATCAAATATAGAGCCACCCTACAAGCTAGGAACCCCTTTACAATGTGTGAAGACCATGAAAATCCATATTTGGTGTACAAAATGGGCCTTTTGTTATATGATATCACCTAAAATATTTCACCACTTGCATATTTTTTATGGCCTTACCCTTCTGAACCCAATTTCCATTGCTCAAACTCACTTAGAAATTGAATGTTTCTTCCCTGCATATTTGATTACCAAATCATATGAAGGAATACACAACCTCATTTTCCACTATCACCTCCACAAAAATATAAGACTATTTTAACTTACCACTTCATGCATAAAAGGTGATACGAGGTCATGTGTTATACACATAAGGTACCACCTCATATTCCCTAGTCTACAATGGCTTACATTCTTCATGGAAAGAGGTAGTGTCTTTACCCAATCTCTATGCTAGAAATACAACTCCCTCAGTTTTAATCAAGTGACCTCTATTTTGGCAAGTTAAATATCCCAATATGTTGGGGTCAGGTCAATTATGGGTGATAGGGTTTGACACATATTATGAAATATAGATGGAACCTATTTATATTTATAAATAATTTTCCCCCTATTTGTTAGGGATTGTAACGGTGAAATTATTTTCATAATAATTACACCATAAAATTAAAATGAAACCAAGACAGTGAGGTCCAAAATTATATATTATAACTTATCTTCATCTATGCTACCAATATATTGACACCTACAAAACATACAAAAACATTTTACTCATACCCATGGAATAAATGGCAAGGCCATATAGAACTTGTAAGTGGTGGAAGATTTCAAAGTGAGCTAGGAGATGATGATGAGGGGTAATTATAGGATATTTCATATGATATCATACCTCATATGTCCCATATCATACACACACCCTGACTTTAGGTAAATTGTTGGATTACATACCCCACACCCATTACAAAGAGGTTTGTATCTTACAAGGTGGTTGCATCTTAACTAACTATTTTCTATTGGATTATGGAAGGACTCCACCTCTGATGCATAGATCAAATTAACAATGCAATGTCACTAATTTGGAGGCAATACATTGATTTTGTGAAGGCTGTCTTGTTGCTTTCATTGTGGTTTAAGTAAGTACCAAAACTTCTACAAAGTGCATGCCACATGGGTGCGTAAGGGGGCGTCGTTGATGTATATTTTATAATAATATCTATAGATCATATAATAATAAAATATTTATAATAATATATATAATTAATATATATAATAAAAATATGAAAATATTTAATAAAAATAATAAAATATTATATTGTTATTCATTATATAACAATATTATTAATATAATATAATGTAATGTAACTACTAATATATTATATTTTATAATATAATATTAAAAAAAGGAAAACATTTAAAACTTAATTATTTTTTATTTTTTATAACACTATATTTCATTTTTATAATAAAAAAATATTTATCATATTTTATTTTATTATATATATAACCTTATATTGATATTTGAATTGTTATTATGATTAATCCTAAGTTTCCCAAAGAAAGGACTTTGGGACTCCACACTAAATCATTAAATGCTTTAACAATTCTTCACATAACAATATGACCCTTAGGCCAACACAAAAGATGGTGCTCTCTTTTAAGTAGGCCCATTATATTATTTTGACAGGTGGCTTAATAGGTCTCAAGTCCATAGGTTTTACTTGGATAAATCATTTCAGTATGCCTTCCAATGTTTCTTCTTTCCCCTTGTAATATAAATGGTTAATCTCATTAATTGATCCCATGCCTGGCTGAGGTTTTTTATGTCAAAATTTTAAGCTGGAAAGAATTGTTTGTAGTCTAAGCATGCTCAAGGAAGATGAAGGTGCTAAACTAGGATCATCCACACCATTAATAATACAACAAAGGCATAGTAGGAAAGGTTTTTAAGAGCATGATTGGAGGATTGATTCTCTCTTAGGAGAGCAATTCATGCACTATAGTTCTCTTGTGAATGGTGTGTGGTAACCATTATCCATGATAAATCACTTGCAAGATATGATTTTAGCATTAGACTTGATTTTCAAATTATTGTTTTTATAATAAGGAGTGGTTTATTTAGAGGATCTTCACATTCAAAATAATAATAGTAGTTTAGCCTTTTTTTAGACTAGCTATTTTATAAATTAAAATCATTGTTCAAATAGGATAATTACTATTGGGTGTAATCCATTAGTTTAAGCTTGTTTGATGTGTCGTTGGTTCCTCAAGTTAAGCTCTATGAAAATATTTACATGTGCCAAATTCACTATGCTTGAATAGGAAAAATGTGTTATGAAATATGCCATGATTTTTGTGTCTCTCTCTCTTTTACTCTTATAAAAGTCATTGTATTCTATATTAAATACTTGAGTTTATTATTTCATAATATTTTGGTAGTAATATCATTTGTCATGGTCTTTGTATCAAAAATTTATCTTTTTTAGGTATTGATAGGCTCAATAAAATTAGATTTCTAGCACATTTAATAAA
>JARHVA010000096.1:8295000-8300000 GCA_037957365.1 Torreya grandis
GGATAATACTGGAGGAAAAAAAAATATTATCATACATACATGAAAAACAAAAAAATACCATTGAATCCCTAACAACACATGTTGTAAAAATGCAATTTTGTGTGTTTTTTGTGAAATATTAGACTAAGTCTTGTCATAAATATTGTTATGATATATTATATGATTATAATGTTTTTAGTATTGTTAAAAAATGGATTTAATGAGGGACCCTAGCCTTTATAAAAAGAGAGCAATTGAGGTCTTGAGACCAGATATTACAATAAACATGCCAAAAGAGATAAAGCAAATCAGCGAAGCAAAAAATAGTAGAAAAGTAACAGAAAAGCACAAATTAGGTTCTAAGTATCATCCATCATTCAAATACCTTGCACCAATTTTGAATATGATTTTCCAATAGGAGATTTTTTTTTTGCTAAGATGTAGCTCAACTTTCTCATCAGTAGTGCCCTTCATATTTTTGTCCTTTCTATGGGTATCAACATTTTCATTTTTACCTTTAGTGAGAGAGTTTAGGGCCTCCATGATTTAAAGGCTTTTCATGACAATAAGTCTCTTATATTCAACAAGCATATTGAGATTTTCATTTAGGAATTAATTATCTTTTTCTAGATTAAATAATTTTCCTTGATTTTATGGAATTCTGAGTTGATTTCTAGGAGGTCAGATTTAGTGCAGTAGATGTCATGATTGAGGCTAATTTTGTTGATTTCCTCATTGAACCTTTTATGATCCTTCAAGAAACAAGAAAGAATTTATTTATGTAGATCCACCTCATCCTTAATTTTTTTGAGTCTTGTTTAGTATTTGTGCTCCTCCATGAGTTCCTTGAATTCTATGGGGGATTAGATATTGATGGATTGGTCATAAGATGAACTTTCTTAGGATTAGTCTTCTCAACAATAGTAATGGAAGGGAGACTTTATTTGAGAATTTTTAGACTATTAGTAATTTCCTATAGTTTGTTATTTTCATCGGGGTCATGGGAGGTGGAGTGGGGAGTGGGAGAAGGGGTGGTGGGAGCAGGGGAGGGAGTGGGGATAGAGATTGAAATGGGATCAGGGGAGGTGGGACTAGGGGAGAGGAAGGTAAAGTTTTTCACATATTTTCTCTTTTTTTTAGGGGTGTAGTGATCTTACACAGGGTCTATGACCTTTTTTCTAGCTTTTATGTTCTTGATAGGGGAGATAATCTAGATCGTTATGGTCCTTATCAATTTTAATGGGATATTTTGAATTCTAATATGAAGTTGAGGGTTTGGTGGAGCTTCTAAGGATTCTGGGGGGATTATTTCTTTTGGGTTTTGGCTTCTACAATTTAGGAAAGATAAAGGAGATAGGGTTTGAGGCTTGGAAAAACTTGTGCATTAATAAAATTAATGCTTGATGGAGAGGCTCTTTTTTATTTCCCATTATAAATTCATATATTGAAGATTCTAGAGAATGTAAGATATATAAAGGCATACTTATGGGGGATAAGATGGTGAAAATAATTTAGAATTGGTAAATGGAAATGATTCACTAGAGTATACCTTCCATTCATGGTCAAGTACTTCATTATTTATTCATTAACTCTATCAAAGGTTTTTAGAATGTCCTTTCATAATAATATTCCAATGCATTTACACAAATGCTAATCTTTTTTAGGAATTTTTCCCTCTCTTCCTTTTAATATGTACTAAATTTGGTGAATTTGACTTCTTCACTTTTTAAAATTGTAACTTGAGCTATGAGACCTTTGGTGATCTCAATAGAGACATTATTGATAGTAACGACTTAGTCCTCCCATTGATCTACAATTTTGATCAACATATCTTTGTCATACCCACATATGTTGTTGATGAAGTTTGTTAGCCTAGTAGTTTTGAGGATCTCCTAGACTTCCTTATCCTTTCTAAGAATATCAGCTACCATGGGTTCAATTCTATTGAGATCTCTGCCTATGGTGGAGAGAATATGAATCAAGTGGATATTATTATTATGGAATAAATGAGAGATATATTAAAGAAAGATAGTATATCTTTTAGTTTTATTCATTGATGGTTATATAAGTTGCCCTAGGTATCATGTGACAAGGAGCCAATGCATTTTACGTTAAGATTTTTTTTATCATTGAAGTTTGTGGAGTGTTTCAAAGTTCCTAATCACTATTTTGACATAATTTATCTATCCCTTATAATAATTTCATTTTAATTATTTGGAAAAGTGTCTTCCTTTTGAAAAAATTTGAAAGTAGTTGTTGTCACCCCTCTGTTAGCAAAGAAGTTGGTTAGGTGATTGTTTTCATGATAAGTATGCTAGAATTTCACCTATTATAAGTCTTTGTTAATGTCCAAGATTTCCCTATGATATAATAAATGGTCCATGTAGCTTTGTTGAGCTTGTTAAGGCAATTAATTATGTTAAGGTAGTCACCCTCGACCAGTAGCTTATTGACTCCTAGGTCATTGGCCACTTGGATACCCCATAGGGTCACAATATCTTTAGACTTATGGTTAGTTTGGTGGCCCATTCTTCCTTCATATGTAACTATCAAATAACCCTTATTATCTCTTAGCACTCCTCCACTATCGCATATTCCTAGGTTTTTTTAGATGCCCTATCAAAATTAAATTTAATCCATCCTTGATTTGGGGGGTTCCATTTAGTCTTGCTCTTGGTTTCCATTCTAGGGTTAGTTATAGTGGTGAATGATAGAGATGGGAGCCAATTTTTAGCTATATTTTCCTCTTGGTTTGATAATTGTTTATCTTTGTCATTTTAGAGATTTTTAAGTTTTTAATAATTGAGTTGAAATTTTTCTTAACAACCCTATTTTAAATTCTAGGAGAGTCCTTAAAGATCCTATTATTTCTTTCTTACCCTACTCCCCATAATAAGTGGGGGAAAGAGAAGATCCATATTTTCTGGAGAAGTTTATTAGAGAAAGGTGGATCCCATCAAACACAAGATTCATTAAGAGACTCAGGATGGATCCAATGATTTTCAAATTTATGATAGGAGAAAACTCCATATCTTGTGAACAAAAGGACATTGAAAGAGGATATGGGGTATGATTATATTGTTAATATAATAATATAATGTTATATTATTATTATTATTATTATTATTATTATTATTATTATTATTATTATTATTATTATTATTATTATTATTACTATTATTATTATTATATGTAAGATAATAATTTTATTATAAATATTATATAATATAAATAATATAATAATATGTACTATATTATATTATTATATTAATACTATTATTGTATATTATATTATATAAAATATTATTATTATATCAATATTAATATATAGTATAATATAATATATTGACTTATCATAGTATTCATTTTTTGAATAAATAAAAATCTACGTTAACAATAGAAATTAGAGTCATTTATTGGTTAAATGAAAAGTGTTAAAAACATTTTAAATATAACATCCACTTAATTTGGAGTAATATGGAGACATGACAAATGAGCATGAAAACCAAGTGTCGATGTAAATCAAGTGGCCAGTAGCAACCATCGTGAATCTACTAATTCATATTTCATTGGTATTTTCTAATATTTTTTGTCTAAAATCATTTTTATTTTACAAGTAGACTTTTTCTTTATTTTGGGAATATTACATTTTGAATCCTTCCATTTCATCATGGAAATATTTGGAGTAGGGTGGATTTGAAGAAGGTGAAGAGGCAAGATCACTATTTGTGCTAATCCATTAGAGAGTACTAGTAAGGCATTAGGAATTAGTCTAATAGATATTTGTGATAAGGCTAGCCATTATGCCATTTAACCCCTGAAAGAGTTTTGCATCTTTATTTGAGGCATTTACTTTAACAATATGTAAAGTTATAGCTCATAGAATTCTATATGGGAGACATTCAAGTGTACTATAAACCACATATTATTGAACTGAACACCTTAAAAAAAGATTCAGAACTCTTTTAGGGATTAAATTACATAATGTTTAATGCATCATCATAGACAAAAAAATGGAAATTTTTAGAAATTTATACAACAAAGATAAAAATAGAAACTAATTGTGACCCATTCCCTCTGTCAATAACACCAAATAAGTCATTCCATTGCCTACATACAAAAACCCATTTACAAAGTAAAGGAGATAGTATATCTAAAAGTTTGGAGAAAGTGTAGTGAGCAGTCTCGTGCTGGCCATTAGCATGCATAACACCATTAATGTCCATTTTCTACCCAAAAGTGAATTTTTCAACCTTCCAAGCACGGGTGAGCCTAAGCATATTAATCTTAATGTTAGGTACATATTAATCTTGTAAGGAATTCAAAAAACAAAGAAAGGAAGAATTGGATAAATGACCTAGAAAATATTCAATGGAGAATATGAATGTAGGGAGTCTTGCTTTGAAGTTATAGTGGCAAACAATATCCCAATTTGTAATTATGTAACTTTGCCTCCCTCTAACCCACTCCCGTGACCCATTATCCATGTCACAAATTGAGGATCATTTTATTTCTACTTCAACACAATGATACGATGGCTACGTATTTGTGGAAATTGTGACCAAAGTGTGTTTCAAGTCAAAAAACCATGCTAGTGGATAAATTCCTACCTACTTTCATGGATTTATGGTCAATGTGGCACCATTGGCATTGGAAATTAAATCTTAAAAACTTCAAACTATTTGGCCAAATCTATGGGTAGTGAAACCAATGGCATCCCAAGGTTTGGGAGTCGAAGCCTCCCCATAGAAGTTAACACAAGATTAGTGTAAAAAAAATAGCTTTTGTGATAGGATGTGAGACAAATCTATGGATACTTTCCCATATAGAATGCCTCTGGCATAAATATCATCTAGTGTAATAATTATATTATTTTTAGTTTTTAATGAATATTAAATTTTTAATTAATTTTAGAAGTAAATATACCCTGAAAAAGATTAAAAACATGGATATCTAGTCATGCACCTCCCAAACCAAAAAAAAAACTACCTCAAAATAAATATCTAATGCGTATAGAATTA
>JARHVA010000096.1:8305000-8309074 GCA_037957365.1 Torreya grandis
AAAACCTTATGATGAGGAGAACCATGATAGTTCCAAGGCAAGAACTAGATAAAAATAAAGGGGGTGATGCATGGCTAAGTACCAATATTTTCCAAACAAGATGCACTTTGGGTGGTAAGGTATGCAAGGTAATCATTGATGGAGGTAGCAGTGATAATATGGTCTCAAAAGAAATGGTAGAAAAATTAAGATTGCATTGTGAGAATCATCCTAGTCCTTATAAAATTTCATGGTTTAAGAAAGGGAATGAACTTATGGTTTATAGGAGATGTTTAGTTAAGTTTTCCATAGGAAAGAGCTATAAGGATGAATTGTGGTGTGATGTTTTTCCCATGGATGTATGCCATGTTTTTCTAGGTAGGCCATGGCAATTTGATAGGAAGGTCATCCATGATGGAGCCAAGAACACTTACACATTTCATAAATATGGTACAAAGGTGATATTGTTGCCTCTTAAGGAAGAGATAAAAGAGGAATATTTTTTAGCCACTAAATAATTTTTTGATGACATGAAAGTTTCTAGTTATTGTTATGCACTAATTACAAGGAATGAAGGTGAAGATGTCATGTAGATTCTAGAAGAAGCAATGAAAGTTTTGAAAGCATATGCAGATGTCATGATGATCTACCAGATGGTTTATCATCAAATAGGGGCATCCATCATCACATTGATTTGATCCCAGGATCATCTCTACCTAATCAAGTAGCATTTAGAATGAGCCCAGTAGAGCATGTAATATTGAACAAGCAAGTTACCAATTTGTTGATGAAGAGCATAATAAGGGAGAGCATGAGTCTATGTTAAAATCCAAAATTATTGACTCCAAATAAGGATAAAGGATGGAGAATGTGTGTGGATAGTAGATCCATCAACAAGATTACTATTTGGTATAGATTTGTTATACCTCGATTGGATGACATAATGGATGTTCTTGCAGGAGAAAATTATTTCACAAAGATTGATCTAAGGAGTTGCTAATACTAGATCCAAATTCATGAAAGAGATGAATGGAATACAACATTCAAGACTAGAGATGGACTATATGAATGGTTGGTGATGCCATTCGGGTTGTCTAATATACCTATCACATTCATGAGAGTGATGAACACAGTGCTATGAGATTACATTGGTAAGTTTGTGGTGGTTTATTTTGATATTCATTAAAGCTAAAGAGGATAAATTGGAACATTTTAGAATAGTGTTAGAATTTGTGAGAAAGGAGAAACTCTATGTGAATTTGAAGAAGTGCAGGTCTATGAAAAAAAGTTTGGTATTTTTGGGATTTACAATTTTAGCAGATGGTGTTAGAATGGATGAAGAGAAGGTGAAGGCAAATATTGAGTGGCCCATTCCCAAGAGCATCACATAGGTAATAAGTTTCCATGTTTTGGAAATTTTTTATAGAAAATTCATTAAGAATTTCAATAGTATTGTTGCACCAATAACGGATTGCATAAAATGAAAGGAGTTTATGTGGACAAGAGAAGCAATAAAGATTTTTGAGTTGTTGAAAAGAAAGATTATAGAAAAGCCTATGTTGGCCTTGACTAATTTTGATAAATCATTTGAAGTGGATTGCGATGCTTCACATGTGGGAATTGGAGTTGTGTTAAGCCAATAAGGGAGGCCCATAGCATATTTCAATGAGAAGTTGAATGAGGTAAGAAATAAATATTCTACCTATGATGTTGATTTTTATGCAATTGTTCAAACATTGAGACATTAGAGATATTAATTGATCTCTAAGAAGTTTATTTTATACATTGACTATGAGGCTTTGAAGTATGTGAATACCCAAAATCAGTTGAGTAGTAGGCATGCCAAGTGGGTATCTTTCTTTTAGGGATATAGTTTTGTGTTGAAGCATAAATTAGGGAAACAAAATTAGGTAGTTGATGCTTTGAGTAGCAGAGTTGGGTTGATAACTACTTTGATAAGTGAAGTAGTTGGATTTGAGTTTATTAAGGAGTTGTATGATACTGATCCAAATTTTGTTAAGATATTTGAGCAATGTAGGAATCCATTAACCAAAGATGCAAGTACTATTTAGGATGAGTATCTTATTCAAGATGGTTACCTCTTTAAGGTAAGATAGTTATGCATTACAGTTGGGTCTTTGAGACACAACATTGTAAGAGAGTTACACAGTGGAGTTTTAGTTGGCCATTTTGGAAAATCTAATACCATAGCTTTGGTGGAGGAGAATTAATTTTGGCCAAATATGAAAAGATATGTGGTAAGATATGTTTCAAGATACAGAATATGTCAAGTGGTTAAGGGACATGCACAAAATATAGGATTGTACATGCCATTACCAGTCCCAAGAGAACCATGGGTAGATTTGAGCATGGATTTTGTGTTGGGATTACCAAACACACAAAGAGGTAATGATTCTACTTTTGTTGTTGTAGATAGATTTTCCAAAATTACTCATTTCATTACATGTAAGAAAACTAGTGATGCTACTAGAGTTGTTGAATTATTCTTTAGAGATGTTGTGAGATTTCATGGTATTCTAAAGACCATTACTTCAGATAGGGATACCAAGTTTCTAGGTCATTTTTGGAGGACTTTGTGGAAGAAGTTGGATACAAAGTTACAGTTCAATGGTGCATATCATCCACAAATAGATGGGAAAACAGAGGTTGTAAATATAAGCTTGGTAAATTGATTGAGATGTATTATTGAAGAGAAGCCTAAGCAATGGAATTGGCTTTACCACAACCTAAGTTTACATAAAATAGTTCAATGATAGATCAACAATAAAATCACCATTTTAGGTGGTTTATGGGAGAAATCCAATGAGAGTTTTGGATTTAGTACAGTTTCCCATTACAGAAAGAGTGAGTGATGATGTTGAGACTTTTGCAGAGCATATACATTAATTTCAAGAAGAAGTGAGAAGGAGATTATAGGAAAGTAATGAGAAGTAAAATATTATCATTGATGTTAAGAAGAGATCAAAGTCTTTTGAGAAGGGATATTTAGTGATGGTATATTTGAGGAAACAAATATTTCCTAAATGGACCTATAACAAACTAAAATACAAGAAAATTAGCCCTTGAAAAATTGTGAGAAAAAATTAGTGACAATGCCTATGAGGTAAGCTTGGCATAAGAATTTGATATTTCTCCAATATCCAATGTTTCAAATTTTTATGATTTCCATAGAGAAGCAAATGAAGAGGATGATGAAGAAGACATCAATTAGAAAAAATAGATTCTAAAGAAATAGAAGGAAAGGATAGTCTGAGTTCTAGAAATGAAGGTTGTTTACACAAGGCAAGGAAGCTATAGTAGGTATTTGGTACAACAGGAAGGATTACCACTAGAAGACAACACTTGGATCACAGAGTAGGAGTTAAAGAAGATGGATAAAGAAAAATGGCAAAACTATCATCAAAGCAACTTGCAAGAGCTTAGTTGACTTCAACTAGAGGAGGATGATGTATCACCACTATTTCAATTGATGAAGTGTCTTAGTGATGTGGTTTCATAATATAGAGTATCATGGTGATGTGGTTCCACTTGGTGAAGTGTCATGGTGGTCCCTACTTGTAACTATTCAAATTATCACTTTTGTTGTTAGCTACTATTTTTTATTACCTATGTGTCATGGGTCAAAATTTTCATGAGGAGACAAATATAATATGGTAAAAAAGGTAACCAATCACCTTTTGGAAGGTTTGTGATGATGGGGACAAGGTACACTATTCATAATTGGAATCTCTTTTATCTTTTTTAACTAGACATGAAAGGGTGGAGCCAACGTTTGCACATGGGAGACTTGACCTTGGTTATGATGACCCTAAATGGGATATGGGGAGTAATTATTTTTTTCATCCACTCCTATTTATTTATCTTTGACACTCACAATGGAAGGTGGATGAATTTTCCTTGAATAGTAGTTTTTTTTTTTTTTAAGCTTTTAAAAAGGATGATAATCTTTCTTTGTATTTTCATAGTGGTTTGTGTTTATTTCTTTGAAAAGTAAATTAAGAAATTATATTTTGTTTTGAATGATTGTAAAGTGATAGTGGTGAGAAAATATTGTAATTCCATAATATTGAATAG